>VUQG01019682.1:33449-52264 GCA_015106755.1 Etia nguti | reverse complement strand
TTTATCCTAGAGATAAAAGGCTTATTTTGATTTGCAGGCTTAAATTGATTTGTCTGCCATTGTTGTTTGTAGAAAAAGAATTCCATCAGGAATTTGAAGGGTCTTGTTCTACAGATGGGAGATTATTACATGGATCGTGCGCTGCACTGCTGTTTGTTGCTCCATAGTGTCCAGCATTTAATTTTGGGATGATGACAGGAAATAAGTTTTCCTTTCTCAGCATGGTTATGATGTTTTTCTCATTTCTACAAGTTTTATTGAGTTGCATTTGTGCCTTCTGCTTTTTAAACCAGTCAGAACAAGAGTGGATGGACTTGCAGGTCTCCAAGCAGCTGCTCCGCACTTGTTTTGAAAGGTTTCTTGACAACAAAGCCGACCTGGCTCGATCTCCTGTGACTAGATTGAAAGATGCCTCTCTGAGCTGAAGGAGCTTGTGCTTTCTAATGACCACACACACACACACACAAGCAATCATGACTGAGTCTGTGTATATCTGTTACCAAAAATGTTTTCTATAGGGAGAGTGAAATTGTTGAAAGGACTACAGTTACTTCTCAGAACAGTGTTTATTATTACTGAGTGCCTTTAGCATACTTGTGGTGCCCACATTACACAGTTAATGATAGATAAATAAACATAACGTTTGTGGTGGATGGTAAAAATAGGTAGGTATTTTCGTGCTGAAAAAAACAAAAAAAAAACAGAATTCCTCCTCCCACTCACCTGCATTCATGAAAATAAACCTGACAGCACTTGCGTTAAAGCACTGTGTTAGAGCCAGCCGGTTGTCTTGATCTTACCTGTCTGGCTCTTGCATAAGGCCCCATTGATGAAAACATGTTCGACTAGTGATGTCAAACTATCGTACGCACGCTGGCTCGGGCATGCACGCCCTACGTCCTCGAGTGTCACATTGATGTCATTAGTGTTTTGTCTGGCGGGCATTCTTCTCTGTCACATACCTTTTGTTGTTGTGCCGCAGCACATTTGAAACGATGGGAAAGGCTTTCAGGGAGGAAACCTGGATTCCATCAGACATCTCAAGAGTTGCATTTCAAAACTGTTTGCCCTAATGAGGCAGATTATAGATTATAAATGATCTGATCTCAAAGCAAACAAAGCCCAACGTAATGGGTAGTACTTGAATGAATGATAAATTTATTAAATACTGCCGCTGTCAGAATAACTCTCATTTATAAATCAAATTGCAGCTGTTTAATTTGCTGTGATCCAAAAAAACAAAACAAAACACTGTATGTAAGAGCTAGTTCAATGTAATGGCACAGTGTTGATTGATTAGTTATTTATTTAGTTATTATCATACCACTTTGTCATGTCATTTTTTTTATGTCCTAAAACTGTCAGCAAATAAAGAAATTTATGATCACAGGAGTTCTTAGCCTGAGGGGAAATTATCACATGTCTGAAAAACAAATATATCCAACTTACAATTACACAAACAGAAAGAAGAAGCAAATTATGCACATTAGAGTATCTCCAAGCACTACGTATCTGAAGATGAATTAACTCATTTTAGATAAGGTTATTTGATCAAACAAAAATAACCATCAATGGCACGTTTAGCTGAGATTTTAGACATCGGTTTCAGGTCTTAAAAAAGCATCTGCGAGACTCAATTTGATTTACTATAAGTGACTAGTTGCACCTTTACATCAATGCAGGAAAACTTTAGGACTTGTAGTGACCTCTTACACATACAAGGCCATAGCAGCTCTTCAAATAGATTTAAAAAAAATGCCTCAAGCCCTTATTAGCTCATCTGAACGATTTCTAATCAAGAAACTGTTTCCCATTTTTCCAATTTGTTACAGCTCTTACGCGTTAAGAGTTTATCATTTTAAACTCTTACCACTGGCTCCTCTAATCAGTCCACACCTTTCAGGGACAGGAGTGCCCCTGAGCATGTTAGGAGCTTTTATCTTTTGGTCGTGATGTAACCCAACAGGCCAAACCACATTGTCCATGTTGGTGATGCAGTGACAGGGGCAGGTCTCGGATCAACAACAAATTACAGTTAAAGTATTGTGTGGCCTGCCAACAAGTCCCCTATCCTCCACATGGTTTCTAGGCTTCAGCACAAAAGACATCTTTGTGAGTCTGTTTGCACTCGCATACAGTATATACATGCATTATGGGTATTATCGGGATATTTTTGCTGTATTCATGCCAGAAGCTATGAGCACAAACAGCAGATCAGTGACAGTTAGGGCGCCCTGTGTTAAGTGCGTAGGTGTGTTTTTTCTTTTTGTGCGTGCTGTTGTTTGTTTTTTGTATACGTGTTTGGGGAGTGTGTGTACGTGCTCAGGCAGACTGCAGTATTGATAGCGACCCAGCAGTGCGGGCGTGATTCACAAGCCATGAGGCACAGATCTCCTTACCACCCCTCCCATCCCATCTCATCTCTTGCCCCAAACCACCACCACCTCAGAAGTGCTGCCCTTGCACTGCATCAGCCCTCCCCACTCTCTCCCACCTCTCTAAAGTCTCACCCATGATTGGTTAAGAGGAGAGGGGGGAAGGGGGAAGGGGAGATCATATTCCACTGCCAGGGTTGGCAGCGCTGAAGCACAGGCACAATCACAATCATAAGCCAGGCTTCAGATACGAGGCCAGGAGCTCCCTCCTCCTCGTCCATCTCCCTCTCCTCCTCCACTATTTGTCACTATGCCCTCCCTTTACTCCACCTGCTGATATACCACAAAATCAGCCATAGGGTTTTGTTGATATTGTAAAGATGCATGCTGGGTGATCTGAAGCTTGAGTGTGCTGGGAGCTGTGTCCAACAGTTGCCCGGGAACATGAGGCAACAGGCTGTAAATATCACACAGCTGGTGCTGGCAGAACACCCTCAAGGTTGGGCTCGCCGGGTCACATTTTCAGTGGCCCAGTTACACGCCAACCTTTTCCCAACCCCCAACCCTTCACTCTCAGCCCCATTGATGGTTCTATCTGTTTCCCAGCGAGGAGCAAATCTATGAGACTTCTTCTCTTCCTCCTCCTCTTACAAAACCCGATTCATTAGTGTAATGCATCTTGAAGCTGGTGTGAAATGCATGAACCTTGGCATTAATGCCTTCAAGATGTCAATGTCTCAGTACCTATATGTGTTTGCAATTAAGACAGGGGGACTTGAAAAGACCAGGGAAAAATAGTGGTTAGAATCCCAAGTGGATGCTTTTCATTTGTGCAAGAAAAATGACATGTCTTCAAATTAATTTTCAGTTTATAAATTAATCAACCTATTAACACTGGTTTGAGCTCAGCCTGCCATTTAACCTTAAACCTTTAAATGTCCCTAACACTGGGGAGTTTATTTCTGGTCCTTGTGTTTTTAATGAGGCAGAGGAGCATGTTCATATTGATCGCTCTTCTGGTCTGCTACATCTTTTCTGTTTTTGGTCAAATTAAACCACAGGTGCAAGACCACCTCAGAAACCTGCTGATTTGATTTCATTTGATTCCCAGTTGAACGGAACATCTGATTGGATCATTTGTCAAATTGTATTTTGTCCAACTTGTCAGACCTATTTTGATGGAACCCTGAGTGATAAATGAATATTGGTAAATTATTGATCCGTGTCTACCTCAAACTAAGCCACAGATCAGTCATTTTCCAAGCCTGGTGCAGAGGTCATGACTTCAGCAGCTATATCCAGGCAAACTGCACCCATCTTGAAACATGAAGCCCTGAACTCCTGTGCAGATATTTAGGCTATGTCTGTGATATTTTGCCAGCAGGGCCTGCTAAATTATATTTTTATATATTTCATCAGCAGTCAACATAATTTGCCTGTATTTATATCATGACAAACGGTCACTGTTACTGATAGCTTCCTTTAGAGGACCGTGTAAGGTAAAGCGCACTATCTTTTTGCCACTGACTGGAAAAACCAACAAGTTTGTTGGTTTGATTCTTTTCACGTAAGCTGTACCACAGAGAGTAATTTCTGGTACCTAGCTTTCTACTGATTTTTTCCTTTTTAACTTTAGTTGTATGAGGTACTCACTTATAGTCAGCATATTATGCATAGTAAGTGGTGGCTGGCACATCACCAGCATGGTGAAGAAGATCTGACAGGAGGGAAATCTCATTTTAGGACCAAAAAACAAAACACAATTGACCAGACAGTCCTGTCTGACACAAACTGACTCTCAATCTAAGCATCAGTAAGAGATATCAAAGTGTAATTTGAATTTAATCTTTTTTTTTTCTTTTTTTTTTTTAACAGTTACACAAGATTTAAAATTTGTGTTTCTTGACTGTGGCTTTAAAACACCCAATACTTTTCCACTTTGTGCTGTTAGCCAGAAGTCACATGAACCTCCCCAAAGTGCCAGCTACATCAACATTGGTAAACAGCAGCCAGTGATTCATGGGGCATTTTTTTGGATTATGTATTCTTCACTTAAATGCCACTGGCTGGTGATTGTGTACCTCGGTTCAGGGTCAGTGTCTGTTGTCTGAAAAACACATTTTTTTAGCAACTTTAATGGATGCTTTTTTCGGCAACAAGAGAATTTATTGCCTCAGTAATTTTCTTTGAACAACTGCGTGAACATTGTGCCGGTGTTGTTGATTTTCTTTTTTTTTTTTACTTGGTTCTTAAGTTCAGAACGGCCTGTTTTTGCAGCTTATTTTATTTCCTGTGTTGAATTTGTTCTGGGTGTGCATTTTTGTGCTGGTTTAACTCCTGGATTTGTATCAGTTTTTTCATACTTGTATATCCATTAAACGTTATAAGTCTGCTGGGTATTTAAATTGACCCTCATTACAATTGCTATAAGCACATACATGCAGGTTTCAGACAATTCCCATGACATTGGCAGCTTTCCGTCCATTAAGCTTTAGAAACTGATTTTAGTACAGGTTGGTGTAATCATAGCTTGGGCTCGAATGGACAGGACATAGTGGGCGTCTGCAGTGGAGCTGGTTGCGATCAGCTTTAGCAGATGTTGGTGCTGAGTGGGAAAAGTAATGGATTTCTCTGTAGTCCTTTGGCAAGGCTCCAGCAGCCCAGAACCATCTTCACCACCACCACCACTACTCCTCCCCCTGACGGCCAGCCCTCTACCGCTGACTGTTATCTCTTTGCTCCAGGCTGCTCTACTGCCACTTTACACACCAGGACGGTAAAGAATGGACATACAGGAAAACGCACGTAAACACACACAAGCACACAAACAGATAATACTCAGGCCTGACCAATATAGACGTGCTAGTGTTGTACTGGAGATTTATCATATGGGCATACTGATAACCCTCCACAAAAATGTTTTAAGCTTAATGACTAATGTTCATTATGAGTGAGTATCAATGCATCAGCTTAAAAATCATTGGGGAAAAACATACTAATAACTTCGTGTTTCTTTTTAACCAGGCTTATTCTGTCTCAAACTCAGTACAATGATATAAGAGTCTAGTTGGGACAATGTCTAAATTTCCCCTTTCTTACATGCCACGCAGTCTATGTCAGATGCATTCACACTAATGAAAGTAGCATATAGCATACATTTATAGTTATTAGTTGACAGTGTAGGTTGCAGTGCGACACTAAAAACCCGTGCCATGAACCCATAATAGCAGGAAAAAATTGTGAAATAAAGCACTTGTAGTGTATTTTAATTAAAACTGTCCTGTTTCAGGTTTTGTTCTGCTTGAATTATCACTCATTTCTGACCCAAATATCTCACAGTAGCTGTCAGGCTTTAGTGTGCACACATAGAGATTCATCATCATCTGATTATATCATATCGTCCATCATAAAAGCCAACAGAATGCTGTACTGACAGAGAACATGTTTAACCCAAACACCCTGTTTTCCTGCTACATTTTGTGGCATGTAAGTGTGTCTCTTTCCCTGCAGGTTCTGGCACATTAAGCCTGTAGCAGAAACATTGGTCGTATTGAATCGGAAATATCGAGGGCAGTGTTAGCCTCGGGGGCAGCCAGGCAGGTTGTCAGAAGGAAGGTCAGTAGTTCACAAACCTTGACTGGCTGGGAAAATCTGGATGGCATGCCCTTTAGCAAGTCATTTAACCCCTGATTGCCCAAAGGAAGATTTTTTTATTGTCTGACTGTAAAAGACAGTTGCAACAGGAAGCTTCCAGCTACGGCTCTGCATAAAAGTGAAGCAAGTTATTGCAGAAAAGAGCATCCTTGTCAACTTTTTTTCTCATGAATAAATGTTAAAATCATAATATAGCCCCTGTACCTTGTGGGTTTCCACCCACATCATTGGAATAGAAGATTTGATGCTTTGAAATGTTTAACAGCCATAGCAGTAGATGTCAGGGATGGTGATGCACTGCAACATTTTCTAACCATTCTTTTTATGGACTAATCTTTGTTACAGACTGTCTTAAGGCTGTGACCTGATGTGCCCTCTTTAGAGCTTAGCTGACACATTTCTACAGTAACAGTATTTTTAATTTTTATACTCTTTACGATGCTGTCTTAAGGCTCTTTAATTTGATGACCAGATTCTCTTTCAGTTGGCTTACATTTCTTCATTGTGCCTTTTTTTGTATGTCTAAAACAGCACATTATATTGTATTACTAATTTTTTAATTGTCAGATATTTTGAGTCTGGTGTTTTGTTTTGTTTTTGTTACATACTATAGAATGTAGTGTGCATCTTCAAAGGAAACTGAAGACAACCTCAAACTGATGTAATTAAGAAGAACAGAAAAGAACTGACATCTTGTACAAATACTTTTTTCATTTCTAGGTTTCTTGTTTGGTAGGGCGTCTCTGCGCTGGTACAAATTGTATGAAGACATCTTGCATTAGAAGCCACAGAGCTTTATCAACTTCAAATTGCCCAATTTATCTAAAGAGATGATGAATTTTTCATCAAAACTGGACAGCCGATAATATTTTAGTATTTGTGCTTAAAAACTGTAGAAACGTAGTGCAGCTGTACTTTTAATGATTGCAGTTTCCTTAAAAGTTCTGTATTCTTTTTTATTCAGTTTTAACAACTCCAAACATAATAAATTGTTAAAGACTAGCCTTTCAATGGCCTCTTGGGGAATAAAGCATATAAACACATTAGGCGTTCCCCAGGGTGCTAATCTGGGTCCACCGTAGATTCCTAATTATCAGTGTTTTATCTTTTCATTGTCCAGAGCCTCTCTATCACTCGTGTCTGCTCAGTGAAGTAACAGACACACTCCAGGCTCTCCGCTTCCCATGTGAGAGCAGAGATTCTGCCTGACATCAGACATGGGAAGCGAGCTGCAGCAGCATGAAGGGTAAAAGGTCGAGACTTGACCACCCCAGGCAGATAAAGCAGCCTTTTCATGTGTGATCAGCCCACAGCCTAAAGACAAATCCCTCAGTTTGCTGCCTTTGAACTTCACTGCAAGCGCAGTGAGTCCCCTACTTGCTCTGTGGCTGACAAACGCTCTATGAGAGAATGAACGCACACCTTATTATTTTATTAAAATATTTCACCACCACTTCTTTACTTTCCTTCATTTGAAATGGGATGAAAGGAATGAATGTGCAACATAAAGAAATGCATGCTCTTTCCAGGAGTACACTAATTAGGTGATCCAGGTAGAATTCATTATCCTTTGCTAGTTTTCCTATTAAATTGGTGCTATTGAAAAGGGAGATGATGACGATGAATGAAAGCGGATGAGATGGATTTTTATAAAATTATTTTCTTTAAGGGGCTGGAACAAAATATGTGAAAGATCTTGCCAATATAATACATTCAGTTCCTGCAGCTCACTGTAGATGCTCAGTGTAAAAATTGGGCTCAGGCAGCCTCCAGTTCTCCATCAAGCCTTTTTACAAAGCAATTATGACATTCATAACACTCTTTCTTCAGCCCCCTTCCACTCTTTCCCATCAGTGCATAATTCATAGGCAACTCATCTCCAAAGCTAAGCCAATTGCATCCTCTCTAAACGAGCATGCAGTGCAGCTCCCACAGCAGCACAAAAGGAATGTCAGTCTCATGACAGACTATTTCACGTTCTTTGTTTCATAAGAATGGATGTAAATAGAGGGCGTTCTTCGGCTGCTGCTCTCCCAGGTAGAGGGAATGCAAACAATGGTGTGGACCTGGTGTCTGTTCTTACTGCTTTCCAGATGATTTAGCTCTGTAATTCTGCCACTTGGCTGCCACTGTGTGTGTGTGTGTGTGTGCGCTCACGTGCAGGCTGTGCTGTGTGTCCACACAATCTGTATGTATATATATAGAGCGCTATTTTTAAAGATGAACCGTAAATAGTAGTAACAGGGCCTAAAACGGTCCTTGCCTCTGTTGCCATTCCTGGGCTGCTGCCGTCTCATTCATTCATGAGTTTGCAGAAACACTCTGGGCTTTCTCGCTCTGACTTGCCCTTTTAAAATATGGACTTCATAATGTACCCATCCTCTGTTTTTGATCAGGCACCGTAGCGTATCCCAGACCACCCTTATTTCATGGTTAGTTAGACGTATGAGTGAATTAGACACACGTTTTTACACTCGTCATCTTTCGCTGTTCTGCATGGAATTAGGTCAGCATTCAGTTTAGGTAATAAGGCGTAATGATATTAATGGTCAGAAAATGACATTGGCCATCCCGTCTTTTAAATATGAAGTGTCACTGGAGATCTGCCCACTCATTTTGTTTGCAGACGTGTCGGGTATCTTTCGTGAGACTCTGAGAAAATCTGTTTGAAAAGACTGAAAATTACATTTCAACCACATTGATTATTTATATGGATATTTCATAGATTTAAAGGGAGGATAATTTCCTTCAGCATAGTGCAGATCATCATATTGTCTTGTCACTACTAAGCTTCCTGTAGAGAAATGATCAATGTGTAAGACGGTGTTTTGAAAATGGGAAATGAGTAGAATCCACAGTCTCGGTGGATTCTCTCTAATGTGCCTCTGATCGGGGATTCACATTCGGCGTGTCAGGCGGCCTGGGCCGGGCAGCCGGTTGCCGTGGGCGACCAGCAGATCAGTGATGTGGCGGTGATGCCTCTAATGAAGCTGACACAGCACAGCCTCCCGACTCGCGGGCCCCTGAGGGCCTCTTGCTCTGCATGTAGAGCCACAAACACTCCCACCCCCCTCACCTACTCTTCATTTCAGCCAAATGTGCTTCTGATTTGATGGTGCCTCAAATGGATTGCTGCATCATTTATTCTCTTGTATATGTTGGGTTTGTAGTAGCTAAATTGGGTCACAGTATACAAACAAAGCCTAGCTCTCTCTGCCCTTTTCAGAATCTCTGTCTCTGTCTCTCTCAGCCTGATAAATGTCTCTTGTGTTGTTTTCCAGGAGCTGCCCAGCTGAGGTGAAGGGGAGGGCAGAAGATCCTAGTTCAGCTTGAGTGTGGATGACCTGCCCCCAGAAACAGGACCATGATCTGAAAAGCGTGCTGTACACAGAGCCCCGTTCTTCCTTTCTTCCTTCTCCCTCTTTTTTTGTTTTTGTTTTTTTCAATCTTGGTGGTGAAAGCCTCCCTGCCTGGGTGCTTCAAACAGGGTCAGTGTGCACAGCGAGGGCAAACTGAAAGCGAATAGAGATTCAAAGAGGAGGAAAAGTAACAACAGCCATCTGTGACCTCACATCTTGTCACTTTCCCCTGATCCTCCCACTGCAACACCAGAACCATGGGGAGGAAAAAGATCCAGATTCAGAGGATCACTGACGAACGCAACAAACAGGTTAGATCAAAAGACCTGAACCGTCATGATATGGAAAGTAACTCCTGTTAAGCTTTCCTGTTTCAGAAACCATTAGAGAAATTAAAGAACTAAAGTTTTCAACAAAGTTAATAAAAGTAGCTGGATAATTATAAATAGCTGGATTTGTGGATCAGTCCTGTGGAACTTGAAAATGAATCCTGTATTGACCCTGTTTCGTGTGCATGCATAAGGAAATCCCGAACGACCTTGGAGTGAAGTATATGATAAATGTCATGCAGTGTTAGGTAATCAAGATTTAATATAGTGATTTTATTTAATTTTTTCAGGAGCATAATTTCATAAAAAGTGGCATAATTATTGTAAGGAACTTGTAATTTTAAATGAACACATTAAATAGATTGTTTGCAAATGTGGTCCATTGCTATAGACGTTATGTTGTTCATATAAAAGATGAATTGCACAGCTAAGCATTATGATATACATTTATAATAAAGCTGGAACTTGCTGTTGTTAAAAAGGGGTAAGTATCTCTGCACAGACAGCAGTAGATGGCTTTGGTATGTTTCTTTATTTATCATATCACCGAGTGGGTATTTCTTCTGCTGATAGCACCACTGTACCACAAGCAGTTGTATCTGACCCATCTGGAGTGATTGTGGGACAGTTTGTGTCATTACTTTATCTTCTTTAGTCTCAGTTTCCACTTGCTTGAGAAACTTGCAGCAGAAAACACAGGCAGTACACAGTCCAGACATTGTTACAATTTTGTTAATGCACTCATTAGCTATGCTGTAGCTAAATGGTTACACTGAAGGCTAAAGACAAAATTAACAAGCACACACATATTTGTTTAATTTCTGAGCTAAACTTCACGATCCAGTCGGGAGTGTTAAATGATGCATATATAGCCAGTAGATGCAGGCTTTCACTGAGCTGATTTCTCTGTGTAGCTCTCATCTGTCCTGCTCAGATCTAAGAAAGAAATGATCATTTTCACTTTTCCAGCACTGAATTCCATTGTGGTGACAGAATACTTTAGCTCAGGCAATAAGAAATTCCCACAGGGATCCTTTCCGTTTTTCATATGTCCCATGTAGCATGAACAACATAGTTGCAGCTCTCTCAAGAGTGCCACAACAGAACAGTATAATAGCATTGTGTTTTATGAGGCTCATATGACTCTACAGACGTGTCGGGGGGTTTCTCTGACACCTCCCCTTCCTACAGTGGAAAAAGGCAAAAAAAAAAAAAAAAAGTATGATATTTCCCCAAAAAACAGACTCAGTCCCTCTGGTTACATCAGTGGCATTGTCAGAGAGGATGAAAGGGTAAATGATCCATCTAAAATGAGTCAACTGGTAAATGGGCTTCGCTCCATTGAGCAGATTGAGTAATGGATTTGACGTGCCCACCTTCAAAAACAGAGAGAGAAGAAAAACAAGATGGAGACAGGCGTAGGGAGAGAAACAAGGTGCCTGACTGAATAAGACCCGAGCAGTGTAAAAGCGAGGTGGCCGTAAGGTTTGGAAAGTCATCCTCACTTTTCTTCTCATCAATCTTAGCAGGTTGCATTTCGATAAAGAAGAGGAAGCATTGCCTACAGGGGGTCAGTGAAGTATGATGACTTGTTATTCATCAGTACACAACTGGACACAAAGGAGGAATGGGTTGTAGCTGTTTCTGCTCGAGCAGCCAGTGTTTGTGTCAGGTGTCGAACAGTTTATCAATAAGGTGATGAACTCTGTGGTAATACATGATCATAATGTCACAATCCCAAATTAATCATTGACTGCGATCAAGCGATTTCCCCGCAGAAAATGGTTTCTTAATCACTTTGTCAAACCAGTCAGCGTGATGACATTTTGATGCTCGTATTGAACCGAAGCTGTAGTCAACATTTACATTTCACCTTCTTCTTTTTTCCCCCTTTTTTTTTTCCTGTTTATCTGATGTTCTCAGTGAGAGCAATTGACACAGTAAAGCAGGGTTCAGTTGTTCTCTCAGTGACATTTAGTGTTTGAGGTGGAACAGACTATGAAATAAGTGGTTTTTAGATGCTTTCTCTGTGTTGCTTCAGCTAATGAACAGTGCAGCTTCTGAAAGGAAATCAAATGAATTTTGGAGTACATGCAGCCCGTCACCCTCCTACATGTTGATTCAGAGATGCTGCCATAAGCTCTGCAAAATAAACAGCGTTCAGAGTGTGGGCCCCGGCTGGAAACATGACAACATCTCAAATACCACATTTCTTACAAAGACAAAGAGGCATGAAAAAGAACAGGACTGGTATGTTGGAATGCTTTGATTTATTTGTTTATTTATTTTTATGGAAGAGTGTTTGTCACATCAAAGACAACACAGAAAGAGTTGACTTTTCATTAACACTGTGACCCATTTTAGCAAGAAGATGTAAGAAGAAGAAAGATTCTCTGCCAGAAATCAAAGAATCCTGAATCGCTAATCAGATTTATGTTAAGCAACAGCTGTAGTGCATCGTGCAATGCAAGAATTGCATTCATCATCCGGTTGTTTTGGAAATTAAATTTCAAGGAACAAGAAAACTCACTTAAAACTATTACTCCAGGGATTCTAGTATAAGCTATCCACTTAAGATTTATGTTTTTGTTTTGCTAACACTGACCCCAAAGTTAGAGATGATATTTTGATTCTGGTTTTGCATCAGTTTTTGGGGTAGTTGCAGTCCAGTATACTGCTCCTGCATCTGTTTTCCTTAGCTAAGTGTAATGAGTATTGTAGTCCTGCATTTAGTGTCACTATTATTAATCCATCATACCGAACTGATTGGAGAAAACGTGATTTCACAGACCTCTCTGTGATGTGTAGTTTTAAATATTAAGAAACCATTGTGCCTCAGCTCCCATTGCTAAGCATTTTCTGATAATTCAGATTAGAAACTGTTAAATAAAACATGCATGTGCAGTAACCAAATGGGAATTTATCAATTTATGGTTAATTCAGATGATCAACTATTAGACACATCAAAGCAAATATTTATGAATTTTAACATTTAAACCAGCTCCTGATACAGATTTAGCATATTGTAATGAGTATTTCTGTATTGTCACTGAATTTAATTGAAACTGAGTCTAAAACTAAGCTAATTTAAGCTTGCCGTGCCATAAATTTTTTTGGGGGGGGGTTTAACATAGCTGTTGAATTCATTGTAGGCCTGTAGATCCATTAATCGGGGCAATTTCATGCAAAGTGTTCCAGCGGGAATTCACATAGCCATCTGTAGAAAAATAAATAAATAAATATGAGTAAGGTTTTAAACTAATCCTCAGCGGCACTCCCAGCCAACTTTACAGCTTTGATGCATTCATTCATAATTCACCTAAAATCTGAACATGAACTTATCAAAGCTAAAGATTGTTCTACAAAGTTGAGCATTTGCTTTTTGCTTCCATCTAGCAAAACATAGAATTCTAAGCCATGTTTCTGAATGTTTCTACTAAAATGGCCATTTTAAGTTGCAGTTAACTTTAAAAGATTTTTAAAATAGATTACTATTTTTTTTGTTTAATCGTTTTTTGTACTGGCAGCTCTGCTGGGAGGGATTTTGGGGCTGTTTAGGTGCATGGCGATATAGTCTAAAACTGCATGATCTTTTACACATGAAAAAATCTCATGATCAGTACTTTTCTTTTTATTGAGTCTTGAAGCAGCTTTCAATATAGAGTTTGAAAATATCTGTGAATGGAAAAAGGTAATCGTGCTGAATTTTTTCTTTCGCCGCTAAATAAGTCAAATTTCAGCATTTCAGCTGATCTCAATTTTTTCCAAGTGTAACCCATTGTTGAAGAATAATCAGTCTCCTAACTGAAGTAGTTGTAGTTATAGCAAATGACAGTCCACAGGATTAACATTTTAGAATAGATAACTTTTAGTAGTTGTTGGAATATGGTCATGCATAATAAAGTATTTGAAAGTCTAACGATTAATAAAGCATTAAGCATTAATCTGTTGTGTGGTGTCTGCAGCGATGTGGACACTGTATTGGCCTGCTCTCTTGAAGTGAGAGCTGATTGTGAAAGCAAAGCTGTCGATTTACCGGTTGATCTTCATTCCAACCCACACCTGTGGCCACAAGCTGTGGGTAGTGACCGAAAAAATGAGATACAAGTGGCGGAAATGAGCTTCCTCAGAAGGGTGTCTGGGCTCTCCCTTACTGAGTCGTTCAGGGGGGGTTCAGGGCAGAGCTGCTGCTCCTCCATATTAAAAGGAGCCAGATGAGGTGGTTTGGGCATCTTACTACGAAGCCTCTTAAGGCATCTGTGAGGTGAGATGTCTTGAGGATGTCCTGCTGGCAGGAGACACCAGGGTAGATCCAAGACATGCTTGGGTAGCTTGGAACACTTAGTGCTCCCCTCAAAAAGAGCTAGAGGAGGCTGCAAGAGAAAGAAGCTAACTGCAAGTTGACCAGAGCACTATCAAGAGCAATCTCGATACCTTTTGAAATATTCTCCATAGAGTTTGTTATCTTCCATATGAATGGGATCCAACGCCACTCTTTTAGACTGCAATTTGTAGCTCTCGTTCTGTTCTGTAGTCCATCGTGAACTGTAGACCGACGTGCAGAAAAACCAATGTGCTGGGCTAACCCACGTTGCAAAGCAGATCAAGGCTCACTTTTGCACATGCACTGTAACTCTAAATTTTTCTAGACATTATTCAACAGAATAGCACATAAGAAAGCAAATCTCTAACACACTAACATTAGACACTAGGTGTTTTTTTAGTTTTTTTAACCTGGCAGCAGTTGCACTGATTTGCACTGATGGCACACATAGTTGTTTGGTGAATTCGTAGCTAGCAGAGGAATACTGTGTGTACTATATCTTGCACACTCTACCCAGGCAGCATCCTGGCCTAAATCAGTATTTCCAGTAGTAAAAACTTTCTGAAGTGCACTATCTCCTGCGGTGTGCTGTGGAAAAGCAGAGCTTTGACCAATGTTCCAGCATGATTCTCCCAACATTTTCCAGAGTTCATATGTGAAAAGAATGAAGGGCAATACAGTGTAGTGATACCATAGGACAAGAGAGATTCTGGAGAAGCAGCTGATTATATTGGTCTTTGGTTTATTTGTAGCACAGTTCTTGGCAATTAAAATATTACTAGAGGAGCACCTTGATTAAAAGTGAAGTGTTACCACAGAGGATATTGCAATGGCAATTTACGGGGGGGGGGGATTTCTGTCTGTCATTTACACACAACAAATCCAATTCCGGTAGATACAGTTTTATCTACCACAACTTCGCTATAAATCACTTAACATTTAAAATAAAAATATAGCATATCGTGGTTCTGTAGATCCTTGAAAATTCATACCTGTACTGATTAGTATGGTGGGACCCAGTGTATTTATTTATTTATTTATTTTTTTCCCCAACTGTTCAAACTGTATGTGTGAGCGTGACTGTAAGCTAGCAAATGAAAGAGAGGGTTTTGGCTACAGGAAACAGCAAGAGGAGGTTGTGGTTGTCAGTGGTGGTTTCCTCATCCATCTGCCACACAACCACAACCTCGCCAAGACACACGCACGCACACACACGCACTCAGATGAAACCACTCGCCCCCTTTCTTTCTTACTCTCCTCACTGAGGATGTCTTATTCTTCAGTTGCCATTGGTTACCTGGCAATTCAGCTCTTAATGTCAATTACCTCCAGCTTGTTTATCCTTTGTGGTAAACAGCAAGATTGAAGCTCAGACCGAAAGTCACTACCCCACTGCCTACTTTTTCTAAGAAAAGAAAAAGAAAGACGAACAGAGGTTTTGTTTGGGATGTGGGACTGATTTTGTTTGTTTTAAGCACTGGTGGATGACCTTATAATTTTTTTAGGGAGCAGTTGTTGTTTGCAGTGGCTTGTCTTTTCATCACCAACCAGTCTTGTCATCCCGCACAACTGTAATTTCCTCCCTTTCCAACATCGCCACATAATTTATCTGCTCATTCTGTGCGTGTGTGTCTGTGTGTGTGAGACAGAGAGAGAGAGGAAGAGGAGTGGAGAGATATGTAGATAGGCAGAGAGATAAAGATGGGGAGGGGAGGGGGTGTGGGGGGTGAGATGATGGTAGCAGTGTGTGATGAGGTGGGAAATGGGGGGCGGAGGGAGGAGGGGAGTCGGTTGCCCATGGATACGACCCCGATATAATTTGATTTGTGGCAGCAGGAAGCAATGAGTGAGCGAGTGCGAAGGGAGGGAGGAAGGGAGGATGTGGAAAAAGCGAGAGAGAAGAGAGGAAGAGAAAACGAGGGCGAGAAAATAAGAGAGGAGAAGGAGGGATGAGGGAGGCTTAAACATGTCGGGTGCAGAAAGGAGCAAGAGATGGAAGAGATGAAGTGATTGTAGGAGAGAACGATGCACAGATTGAAGGTCTCACTTGCTGCTTTTCCTGCTTTCATCCTCAGTGTCTCTATCTTATCTCTACCACTCTATCTGTTCTCTCTTTCTTTCTGTATTCAATTCATTTCAATTATAGTTTCAGTTCAGAACTCAGCTGCCAGCGGAGCAGCCTTCTGCCAGAGAAATGTGGCCTCTGTCAATGCAGGTAAACCCTAGAGGCAGTATCAGAATATCATTAATATGTTTATTTGGCGACAGAATTATTATAATGCAGTATAATTATCATAAATGGACAAAAAAGCTCAACACTCTCACTCTTAAACATAAAACCAGAAGGTGGTTATTCCATTAGGGTTGCAGTTTTTGCTCTTAAAAGCCAAGTAAATGTGATTACATTTTGATGAAGACTTTTTTAAAGGTCTCGAATATGTGTAAAAGATTGCAGTGAAATCAGTTCAACGTTTATAAAAACATTTCACTAAATATTAAAAATGTCAGAAAAATCTTGATTTTTTTTTTTTCCAATTTAAAAACAAAAAAAGTAAACCAATCAGTCCATTACTGAAATGAATGTAAAATTGCTAAAAATCTTCAAGGTCAAACATGTGACTCCCTCTCCCTCAGTAAACATCACCAATATCCAGGTGTACAGAACAAAAAGCTTTCTAAGAATAAGAATCAAAGATTTAAAGGGACTTTAGGACTTAAGGTTACATAAGAAAGTGCAGTAAACTGCAGGAAACTTGTAAGCATGCTGCACTTCAGGTCACAGCCACAATCAGTGATGTCACAGCAGGTTTCTGGCTTCCACGGCTGATGGAAAATGTGTTGATGTCATTCGTGGGTGTGGCCTGAAGTGCAGCATGCTTGAAATCTTTCTCCCTCTTCAACACCATCTGTGTACACATTTACTTTTATTTCCATTTCTCCCATATCAAATGCTCGATATTGTAGCAGTACCTGAAGCCTTTTCTTCTTTTTCTTCTGCTAATCTTCTTCTCCTTGCGTGTGTTTGTGTTTGTGCAATCCTGTGTGTTTAATCCAAACAAAGCCAAATCTCTCTGGATTGTAAATACCAGTTGGTTATAGCAGGGAAGCGCTTCTAAAGCCAACCGGCAGACAACAAGGGACCCAGTGCTTTAGCAACACTCCCAGTTCTGTTCAGCTTGTTCACAACTGAGGGGGCTTGTACAAGTGTGTGTGTTATGTGTGTGTATGTATGCATAAGGGAAAGGGAGAAATAACGTGTGAGAGAAGGAGAGTGCGGAAAAGAGAGCGGGAGAGAGTGTGTGACATAGAAAGAGAGCATGGAAAAGAGCATAACAGAGTGTGAAAGCGACAGAGAGCGAGTGTGACGGGAGAGAAAGGAGTGTACGGAGTGAAGTGAAAGTCTTTGCACAAAATACAATCTGAGTACTTGAAAGAGCATGTTTAGACACTCTGTCTAGAAGTCTTTTTTTCCTAAAAATGTCTCTATCTTGTATGTTTAATACACAGTGCTTCCATGCAGTCAGTCTTGCTTTGTCTCAGATAGCCAAACCATACGCCTCAGCGCACGATTTGTGCCGTGATTAGAGTCTGGAAGTGCAAAAAGCTCAAATTACACTTTCAGTTTAACTGAGGATAAACTGGTTTGAATGGCTCTGGTCCAAAATGATATTAAGTCAGGTCTTGAGGGGGAAAAGCTCAACATTTTAGTAAATGTGCTTTTTTACTTTCCTGCCAAGATTGAGAGTCACAGTGAGGTCAGATAATTTACTGTAAAGCTGCAAGTTGTCAGTTTTACTCTTTGGTTTTTCATCAGATAAAACAGGACGTAACATGACAATTAGAGAGCTTTAGGGGAGCTTTGACAGATGCTAGCTGTCGCTTATCCTGCAGTCATATTTAGTATCAGTTTTACTCTCAGCATCTGACAGATTTCCCAGTGTGTTCCTTTAAATTTCATCATGCCTTGTGTCTTACTTGCAGATTATAGGCTTTTTAATTCTGGTGAAGATTTTTTTTTATTTATATCTATATGTTTTTATTCAAACACATTCAAAATTCATTGTATTTAAAGCTCAAATAGCAGAATTCCTTTCACTTGTTTAGTTTCTTTTATTTATTATTTGTTCAAAAATTGCTGAGTGTTGACATCTTAAAAACTTATGTGCACTGCCTGCATCCTTTTCAAAATATTGGCCTTTGAGATCCCCCATCATAGGCTTAGTATCTAGTTTGTCTTGGCTATGGTATGCGATTTAGGTTGAATGAAAGAAATATGGTTATCACCATGTTTGGGTTTTTTTGTAAATGGTTGCGACCTGTACATGTTGACATTTTAATTTTGTAAGTGAACATTACTCTAAACAGACCCCGAAGAAAATTTTTCCTCTCGTGAAAATTGAAATGGATCTTTTAATAAAAATCTATAATCCGTGGCTTGTTGCCAGATCCACACTCTAGCTCTGTGGCCCACATCATCATTCAGGACCAAGGGGCTCCATGAAAACCTTTTTGCCTTAGAACAAGAAATAAAATGTCAGAATACGTAGATAATGCCCTTGTTTTCATTTCAGTTTTACTTCATTAATAGAGTGTCATTTATAATGTTATAAAATTAAAATTACAATTGTTTTAGGAAACTATGAAGAGTTTTTGATAAAAGCTTTACTAAGATTGTGTTAGATCTCTCTCACCTCGGTTTTTTTTTTTTTTTTTTTTTTTTTTTTTTTTTTTTTTTTTTTTTTTTTCTCAATTTTTTTTTTTTTTTTTTAAGAGG
>VUQG01019682.1:20144-33429 GCA_015106755.1 Etia nguti | reverse complement strand
TTTTTTTTTTTTTTTTTTTTTTTTGTCATCAGGTGACGTTCACCAAGAGGAAGTTTGGTTTGATGAAGAAGGCCTATGAGCTGAGTGTCCTGTGCGACTGCGAGATTGCTCTCATCATCTTTAACCACTCCAACAAGCTGTTCCAGTATGCCAGCACTGACATGGACAAGGTCTTGCTGAAGTACACCGAGTACAACGAGCCACACGAGAGCCGGACTAACGCTGACATTATCGAGGTAAAGCGTGGAGATGGGAGGGAGGGCAGTGGGTCAAACAGCGGGAAACAACTGCATCTGTAACGCTACTCAAAATCTTTTTAACACAATGACATCCTTAAAAGGTCCACTTTTCCCTCTTCAGATTTTGATGTATACTTTTTCATTCATCTGTGCTTATTTTATTATGCACGAATCTCAGAAAGTTATTCATTGTTTATGCATCCTCCTCCTGCATGGTTCTACGGTTGGAAAAATAAAGATTTATTCTTGACTAAACCTATTTTATCCTCTACAGAGTCAGATTGTAACCTTTATTAAGGTCCATTCAATGTAATGTAATGTAGTGTGTTTGACTGTTTTAAGATATTTTTTCCATTAGGATTACCTTTATTTTAATTAATTAATTCATTTATTTATTTTAGCAAATACTAGGCTTAAAGTAATCTTGACCTAGATTTTAGCACTTCTGACCAAACTGTGTTGCCTTCTGTTGCAATAAGGCTCTGAGTATCATAGTTTATTGTGCATTAAGTCATTAAAGGGGAAGCTGGACATTTTGAGATGTGTATTGATTAAGTTTCTGCCCAAGAATAAGATTAGAAGACTGATATCACTTTCATGCCTGTTTACTTGTAGGTAGGTTAGAGGCAGAGGGTGATTAAGGCAGCTCAGTTTATGCCGGGCTTTGTTAAAAAAAAATCTGCTAATGTGATATATTACATCTTGTTTAATCTATAAAGTAGCCAAAGTCACACTAACCTTCAGTGTTTGTAGCAATCTAACCTCCTTCTAAATTTTTAGGCACTATAAATTAGGCTTTAAGAAACTGAAGTGGTTGAACACCATTTTTAGAGGTGTCATTACATTTAAAAAAAAAAACTTTTCTTTCCTTAAATCCGTGGTTACTGTAGTCCAGTATATTTTAGTATTTCTTTACTATTGCCCAGTTCAGAATTGTGGAGTCCAGTCAGTCCCAGTGCTGTTTATGGTTGTATTCTGGCTTGGTGCCTTTGAGCTTAATGGAAGTAGAGAGATAGGAACAGCTGGGCCTCCCCGTCTTATCCCCCGCCCCCCTAACACTCTGGCTTTGGTCGTATTGTTACCTGGAGACCTCTCTGACAACAACAACAAAACACCAACAAGCCAAAGGACAACGCCTGGAACCAGTTGGAAACCACCCCAGCATAAAATGGCCACCAGTTAGAGGAAGAACCTTCTGAGAAAAATAATGTTTGTTCATTTACATATTTACTAGAAGAGAGGTCAGCGGTTAGGTCAGCAGAGAAAGTGTGAGGGCAGTCCGTCAGTTCCATTTTTATGTTTTTGTAATAGGAATCCATTTGCTTCCTAACGTCTTTCCTCCCTGTGGGAAAAGGCTACGCTGGAGCTTGTCAGGCGAACATGGAACATATTCACATGCCTTGCTGACCCTTTTATACATAAGGACCCTCTCATGAATTCAACACGAGATGGTTAGGTATGATTCAGCGAGCCGTGTACACTGCAGTACAGCACTTACGCTTCATATGGAGCGTTGACTTAAAGCTGGATCTCGCCTGGCTTTGAGGTTTTTCTTTCTCACTGAATATTGCTGCAGGAGTTCACGATCAGTCAACCACAAACACTGTCAACATGCAGTCACCGCGATGGCTTTACTGTCATGTTGAATGCTCGGGCTAAATCGTATTTCAAACAACACACAGCAAAATAGGAAGGTTGCAGAAAATGAGATGGCCAGCTCATGAATGGATTTAGGCCATTATTAGTTGGGCACTAGCATTACCTGATCTGTGTCAACAGCAATTTCCCAATCTGAATTTTTTGTCAAATTGCCCTTATAATTTTGGAATAAAACCTTGTGTTGGCAATGATCTGAGAACAAAAAAATATTAGAGTGGGAGTGATTCCCTCTTTTGTCAGCTGCTTCTAAATTGCAGAACGTAGTCCTATAAAATTGAGATTGATGCTACCGCAATAAATATTATTTGCAACCTTTTGTTCTCCACTAGTTTTTGATTCACTACATTTATGAAGTAAGCGATACCAACCTGTGTCCCTGGAGTGATGAACTTTGACAGCAAATGATGAGTTTTATTTCCCTCTTTCAGGCTATTTCAAATACGTTATTGGAAGAAACCCACAGGCTGCAAACATTGTTTGATTCGATTTATGAAGCGCTCGGAAGCTCATCTGACCTCTAACTGCTGCTTTAAGGCGTAATTCTTTTCCAAGTTCTCTCAAACTGTCCACAAACACCTAAATCAATGGCTAGCTACAGTTATGTGCTAAAGGTGTTTTTAAATGGAGAGCGCTATTTTTCGCTGTAGGAACCTACCTGAAGGACTCATTGCTTGAATTCAGGTCCTGGATCACAAAAGTCCCAGCTCTGGGTTTGCATCTGAGTATTCTCTGGCTGTGAGATTTAATCCTCTTTCTGATTATAAAAAGGTTTTCAGACCGGCGCTGTTGGGAAAACATTTTCCTTGAATACAAGAGAGGGTCATACTTGAAACTTGAGTTACTTCATATATAGCAGAAAGTAAATTCCACATTCAACTAGAACTGATTTCCATCTGTTTTTCTGTTGATGGAAGCATTTGGTTCTCATCAGAAATGGGTTATAAAATGGCCAAAGTAGCACTCCAAAATCACACATGGACTAAAAGGAATTTGCCAGCCTAGCTACATTAAGCCTAAAGAAAATGCAATGAATAACAGATTTATCTAATTTATTTCACAAAGGGGACTTTGTCTGAACATACTCCTAAACTTCCTGAGTTTTGTGATTGGGGATTTGTCATTATTGGTTATTATTTGGTTGTGAAGAGGCATGAAATCTTTGGGGCCTGAGCAGAATGCTCCTAAGGGGAATTTCATCCAATAAGGGCTTGCATTCAGTAATTGCTGAAATCTCAGTGAAAGTGTTGGTGAAGCAGTTTTGTGTTTGAGTGGGCTGAAGGTAAGACTGAGAGTTTGAGGCCATAATTTTCCCTCCACCTTTCTGTCTGTCAGTTTCTCTCTTCCTTCTACCCTTCCTGGCTTCACTTCCTCCTAATCTCCTGATTCACTCGGTCACGACAGTTTTTCCCTTCTTTCTTGTCCTTCTCTTTCTGTCTGTCTCAGAGTGTCAGCAGTAAAGCCTTTCTGTAGGCTGTATCTTCAGCTGCAGATGGCTCTTAAGTGTATGCAAGTGCATGCATGTATGTGTATGTGTATGTGTGCATCTGTGTATGTGTGTGTGTGTGTGTGTCGTGGCTGGGCGTTGGGCTGCTCCGGGCCACATCAGCTCAAGCTCCACTGGCTCTGTTTGTGTGCGTACATGTGTTTGTGTTTTCAAGTGTGTCGCTCTGTCTCATTCTGTCTCTTTTTGTGTGTTCATTAGTGTGTGTGTATCTATGTGTGAGTGTGTATGTGTGCATGCATAAGTCCACCTCACTTTCTGTTTGCACGCTCTGCAGTGGCCCATGAGAACGCCTCATACAATATTCAGGCTTGGTGAGCCTCTCGGTTGTGTCAGCTTCTGTGTGTGTGTGTGTCCTACATGGGAGCTTCCTTCCTATACCGGCCTTTATGCTGCCCACCACCCATTCTCTTCATAAGCCAGGAGGCATTAAGCAACATTCACCAGCATTTGTCCTCAACTGTCCCCCTCCACAGATGTACTGCATTAAACACCACCTTGTTGGGCAGATATCAGTGTCGTATGCCCCTGACATTTCCCATGAATTCTTGGTATTTCGCATTACCAGTGGAGTAGCATGAGTCATTTCAATTTTAAAAAATAAAAGCCCTCAGAACCTTTTTCAGAATACGTTATGTAGTGTTCTGCTAATAGCTGCACAAAATAGCAATTAAGTAAAACTGCAGCTTATTTAAATGTGTCTTTGTCACTTTTTGTTTGGGAAACCTAAATCTCTAAGGTAATGAGTAAATACAACCATTGCATAAATGTAGTGGAGGGAAATGTGTAGTATTTAGCTCCAAAACAGGTTGTTGAAAAGCAGAACCATTGACAGCTGTTAAGGAGCTGATATTCTGCATTAGCTGGAAATTGGAAAATATTTGGCTGACAAAACATTTGAAAAAAAGAGGTGATGCAACGCAGTGGTAAACATGCCCCTGGTCCTACTTTTTTAAAGCATTTTTGCTGGCATAAAATTCAAAATGAACATTACTGACAATAGCGTTTCTCAGTTTTAACATTTTGTTTTTCCTTTTTTAAATCACTTATAGGCTTTTAATCATTTGCAAATCATTGAATTTTGTTTCGCACAGTGTAATCACCTTTTTTGGAAGCAGAGTTATTGTAAACATTTGTCTGTAGGGAACAGTGTATTTGTTGGGGACTTTTTTCAGTGGCAGATAAATCCACGCTGGGTGCTTAAGTTAAGAATGTCTGTGTAGAATTTAGTCAAAAGAAAGTACTCAACAGTGTAAGTGTTTGTGGTAATGAAAGGAAAAGTTCCCCAGTAAAAATGTGTGGCTTGCTGAAAGTTTTTGGATAAACAATGGTGCTTTGTGACACAGCGAAGTAAGATATATCTGGCTTTGGATGCCCTTAAAGTACTCGTTACTAGAATGAATATAGTGTTGGTTTGTTGACTGCAACAAAAATACAGAAGATCATCACATGTATCCTTTTAATAATTCAGTTTTGACTAAGATTTCATTAGATATTTTCTTGGCAAGTTATAGGGTAGAAAAACCCAATGTATTTACTTCTCTGAAGGGCTCTAACTGTAAAACACTAGTAGGAATTATTTAGTTTTATTAAATAACTGCTGTTAAGAAATGTAGAAAATTTGCAAAGTAAAAATGACCTAAATTTGTTAACATGTTCTTGTCCAAAAGAGAACAGCAGTTTAAACTGCTTGAACAGACTTGTGATTATTGTAAAAGACTTTTTATCTCCATGTGCAATGAATGATAATTATCATTTTGTACATTTTGTGCATTTAAATGCCATAACCATGACTCGACGTGCGTTACAGAAATGCTAGACACAGAGGGTTGGGGTTTTCAGTGGTGCCCTGTACAGTCGAACAGTCAGTGTGACAAGATTGGCGAATTATACAATAATTATTAAAGATTATCTGCACTGGCACATGGTGTAACATCGCTGGTCAAGGACAGAGCTGAGACATACCGAGTGATGGAGAGCGAGAGTGAGGGAGAGGGAGAAGAGAGAGGGGATAATTGGATAGTCACAAAATGTGCCCATTTGCTGCTCTGCCTCTGCAAGTGCTTTTGAGTATAAATTATGAAGTGTGGATATAGTCACGCAGGCACACGCAAACTGATACATGCACGTGCATACACACTCTGTGCTTCATGTATGTCGCTCTGTCTATGCTGTGCATGCATGCACCTCTGGTCCTGAATGCCTAGATACACTTAAGTTCATATTGAGGTGTGTATGTGGGTGTGGGTGTGTCAACTCTATTCATCAGACAGTTAGACATTCCTTCACTTCAGTGCAAGCTTGAGAGGCTGTACATATGCACACACAGCCTCTCTCTGAGATGCACGTGCTGCTTGAAAGTGTGTGTGTGTGTGTGGGCAGCCTGCCTCTCCTGTCAGAATGTGTTAATCCGCTTGACTGCAGATCCCAATCAGGGCAAAGAAGGGAAGTGAGCGAGAGACAGAGGGAACACAAGCGAGTGCAATGCTAAAAGAGTGGGGATGAATAGCTGAGGAGAGAAAGCAAGATGGGCGGAGAAGGGGGATGCCCTTTTTCCTTTAAGCGGCTCAAGGAAGACAGATCTCACCAAGAGCTTCACTGCTCGTGCTTAAGGACTTTGGGCACCGCCCTGATCCTCCTGGGCTGCAGCCAGGGGAGCCTCACATATTGCGAAACATTACTTGTCAGTATTTTCCTACTAAGCAACAGATTCAGTTTGCTGCTACAATAGCCCTAGCGCTTCAAACAAGTAGTATACAACCCCAGATTACCCCACTTAGTGCACACTGAGAAATTCACCCCTCTGCAGAGTTGCATGCCCACTTCTCCTCTGACGTCCTCTCCCAGAACACACACACAGGTGGGAGCTGATGCCTGTGTTGCCCTGTAGATGCTCCTCATATAATCCTTCTTTGCTGTCTGAACTCTGTGGTCCTCCTGCTAAGACCTGCCATACCCGAGGTCCTAATCTGGAGTAGAAGAGGTCATAGGAAGGTTTATTGGTGCTTACATTAGTGGTCACCACTCTTACTGGGATTTGTTTCTTCCAAGTTTCTGAACCACAAAACTTGTGTAACAGGACACATAGGCCCAAAGCTAGTCCAAATTATCATAAGGTGTTTACTCAACCATAATTAGGATTTTTGGATTTTTTTTTTACAGCATTTTTTTTTTTCCAAATTTTACCATTTATTTGCCTTTAGCATTTTGTTTAATATATGGTTCTCAATATGTGACAGTGAATGTTACAAGTAGAATTTTAATGTGTTCTCCTTTTGAAATGAGATTTTTTTTTGGTTCGTGGTCTGACACATTCACACAACTTGATTTTAAACCAAGATATAAACTTGTCTTATGTTTAGTCATTGCCTCAAAATTATTCAAATTTATTTCCTATTATTACCTCGGTGTTTTTTGCAGTTGAATTTCAAGGTTAAGGAATGCAATATAATGCGTTCAGTTATGGTCAGCATTATACCACACATTCACAGCATTGTGTTCAGAACAGAGATCCTGACCTTTCTTACGAAATAATTAACAGCCCTGTGCTGAAAAGGGGCAAAGATTTCATTAAAACAATATTAAGTACTGGAAGTCCTTGATTATGAAATATGTGACTCACTCCCAGACTGAGTCGTGTTATAGAGATTCTGAATGAGGAACACATACTCCTAGAGGGCAGAAAAATGGGCTTCTAAATATTTTGTTTAGTCGTCATTAGTGTAGGCGGTCATATATCAATAAGACTGATTGGCTCACAGGTCATCTGTAGTTGACGTAGGGCATCATGCACGATCAGCTTCCTCTGATACATAGCAAACCATCCAGAGGCCTCTTGAGGGCTAAGTGAGAGAAGTCCATTATTTTCATGGACAAATCATTCCAGTGAGAGCTGGAGGGGCTGGAGGGCTAATGGCTGTTTGTGCAGTGATGGTTTTTAATAAACTAAATGGTTAGAAATTAAAGGAAGTCTACAAGTCATAAACTAAACTTTGTCCAAATGTTTAAATGATTAATCCAACCCAACTTCCTGAATTTTACACTTAAATTAGAAAAAAACCCACTTAGTTAGACCATCACAAAGCATAACATATAGTTGAGTTTTCATTTACATTTTCATGTTAAATACGCTTTTGACCCTAAAAATTAATGTATAATTAATACTTTACACAGAGGAGCACTAGGAACAGGAAGCATAATTAATCTAAATACAAAACTGACAGAGAGCATGACGAGGAAATGCATTTACTTTCTTTTCTGTTTTATGGTATTTTATTTATTGATTTTCTGTTTTAACTAGGTGTTCAAAAAAATACATTCTGAACTTGCACGATAGCGAGTGTGTGTTTTAGTGGGCAGTGAGGACATGGCTTCCTCACGTCTCACAGTTTGGCAGGTTAGTGACATGAGAAACAACAAGTGCTGATCTATAATACAACATCTGAGGAGCCTGGCAGCCACTGCTGTGCTGAGACTGTGGATCTGATGCCCCAAATGACTGACTGTAGGGGGCTGCATGCGTGAGAGAGAGAGAGACTTTCTTCTGTATTTCTGTATTTGACAAGCCACAATGGGAGGTGACATTACAGTGTGCTTTGCACTTACCAGACCTAGACAGCAGGGACTCTGCCTGCTACCCAAGTACTTTTGAGACCGTATAACCTGCACCGTCGTACTACAAAAGAAAGCCTAACAATAAACAGCACATACTGTACTGTGCAAATAAAAGTGTTAGACAGTGAGATTAGAAAACTATAATTATCAGTTAAAGGAAAGATTTTTACATGTCTCTGTTAATATTCTGTTTATCCTTCATGTTCATGTTGGCCACTAAAATGTCCCTTCCTAACATGCTTTTGTTGGAAGTGATGAAGAACAAAATCCAGTCTTTGGTTCCAGAATAGATTTTGAAATTCACCCAGTCAAGTGGCCCACCTTCCTTTTACATAGATTTTGATTCTGTGCTGACCTGCAGAGCGGCAACAGTGAGTCAAAGTGGGAATTTTGTACTCGTATGTAAAGTAAATGTAACTTTAGAAATCTGTTGTATTTTTCTGTCTTATTTGCTTTCATAGTACTGAAATTGGTTTAATTCCCAGATTTCTTTTTAATGAGGACTGATTGATTCATCCTCAGTCTCCGAGGATCAGTGGCCTTATGAACACCAGACAATGTTTGGCGACTCCCGTATTTCAACTTTAGTTAAAGTGCAATACAAATCAGTGATTAGTCCGACCATCCTTTGTTCTTTAAGCAGTTGTGATTGTTCCAGTTGTTTTGGAGGACTGGCCAAAGTTTCTGTGGATTAAAGCTGATTCCAAGTTAACTCGATGATGTTGAGATTAGGTTTGTATAGAGGTTACGCTATCAGTTGCAGGACTCTTTGTTCTTTTTGATGACAGAGATAGATTTCATGGTCTTTTTGCCATTACTTTATCATAGATAAGAATTTAAACATCTAAAGTGGCTAAACAGGAAAACTGTGCGAGTGGTGCTGGTCGGCAGTTTCATATCTGGGCCTTGCCACCTCCCAAAGTGTCCTTGGGCAAGTCACAGAGCCCAGAGTTGCTTACAGAGGCAGTGTGTGTGTGTCTGTGTATGTATCTGTTGAACTTACACATCTATTCATGGCTAGATATGGTGACACCCAAACACACATTTATGTTTTAAGTAAAGGTCAGTTTTTCTGGCACTTTGCAAATGGATGTGACGATAAAGCTGACGGAGGCAAAACTGAGAAAAAGAAAAGGAAATGCAAAAAACCAGGAAGGGAACCTGATACACTGAATGTGTTATTGCCATTGTTATCAAACGTCAAATACTGCCACTATACATGTAGTCGTACAATAACTTTCGCTCCTGACTTTGAGCACATAGAGGCTCAAACACATTTTCAGAGTAAGGGATAAAAGGTTGGAGCAGGAAAGAGAGAGGAAAAGGGAAGGAAATTATGATGGGAAAGCTCTGGGAACAAGAGACAGGGCAAAAGAGGAGAGAGCAGAGGGAAAGAAACTGAAACAGAGGAGAGAATGAAGGTTGATGAGAGGAAATGAGCGACTGGGGAGTATTGCGTATGGAGACATTTCAAGGAAGCGATGGCGAGAGATGTTAAGGGTGGAAAAACACAGAAGGACAAGTGCGAGAGTTTGCACTTGCACTGTGAGCGAGCGAGAGCTGCGTTAAAGGTGGTGGGCTGAGAGATGAGAGGCCGAGAGAAAGACAAAAAGAGACAGGACAAAGCAGCAGCAGCGTTTCATGGAGAGCTGGAAACAGAGGGCGGGCGGACAGGCGGGTGGGCGAGCGAGCGAGGCAGAGGGGAACGAAGCGAGTGAGGTGGGGGCGGGGCTTGTGAGCAGCCATAGCCAGTTAGAGGCTGGCGTGGTGCTCTGCAGGGTGAATCTTACCCTGGCAACACAATAGAGCGAGAGAGCGAGAGGGAAAGTGGGAGAGAGGGAGACAGCGGACAGGTGAACAGATGGCTGACTGAGAGACAAGCTGATCAGTGCACAACAGAGGGGTGTGTGTGCTGGAGAGTGTGAGTGAAAGAGAGAATGTGAATGTAATGCAATGTAACACAAAATGTTCAGTCTGAGAGAGAGTGGGAAAACAAACAAAGAAACTGAGAGAGAGTGAGAGAGGGGGAAAGATGCCCATGTTTACACTGTAATGTTCACAAAATATCAGTGGAGTTTACATGAGAGAAAGACGGAGAGGCAAGCCTGTGATGTCCAAAAAATATCGAGAGTGTGTGAAAGCAAGTAGAGACAGTGTGAGAAGGAAGCCTACTGTACGTCTGTTTGCATCCATATGTCAGTGTGTCCATTAGGATTGTTGCTTTTTATATGAATTTGAAAGTATCAGATGGAGAGGAAACAAAGGAATATCTGACCTGTGGTGATCAGTTCAGATTTTTGATTTATGGGTCGGGCGTTTTGTACTTCAGGGGAACTGAAATGCAGTGTCATTCTGACCTTATTCCATGACCCGCTTCTTTGGCAGAAAATAGAGTAAGCTAGCAATCTCAGTGGATAATTACGGCCTCAAATTAGGAAGAGCAATAAGCAGAAGCATTTAGACTTCAGTACTACATGCTGAAGAAGTTACAGATGAAGGTAAGTTTGTATGCCATCTAGGTAAATACTGGCTAATCTATTGCCACAATGGCATAAAGACACTGAATATGAATGAACAATGTCCTTATTGGAAGCATTAGCAGAAACATTGCAAGAAATTGCCTATTTTTTCTTTTTTTATTGTCCTTTGGGGGAAATGATGTTTGTGTCATAGTTAATAACACATGGCGCCTTAATAGCATATGCACTGATAGCTGCATCTTTATGACAAATAATGCCAGAGTTAATCAAGTACAGAAATTCAAATGAATCACACTTAAAATGGGAAGATTTTAAGAAGATTGAGGGCATTTTGGGGAATTTTGTCCAAACCCCAAAGACAGTTGCATGGTTGGTCTTATTGTCAGTGTTTTTGTTAGTATTAAAAAAAAGTATAAGAATCAATTTGTTGTTTTGGCCCTGTTCATCATATCAACTTTAATGAGGACTGATATTTGATGATGCTTTGGTCCCAGATCTATGAAAGTAGGATCAAGGTTTTATTGAACTGTGCTAAAGCTCAAATTAAAGGAGATTTATTTTTTGGTTGGTGTTAGCCATCTACCTGTAAATTAGGCTTAGGAAATGCAATACTGGAACTTTGTCTCTCCTCACAAGTATGCAAGTACAAATGTGCGTCGCTACATGTGAACATTGCACCAACATGGCTCCAGTGTCATCACAGTTTTGTTTGCAGGCTCTTTATCTCTTTGTGTCCTGACAGTCAGGGCAGGAGGTCCACGCTTCTATCACGTCCTCCACACAGCCCTCTGTCACATGCCGTCATTGTCAAGTTGAAAGTTGTTCTATTTTTATTTATTTTATTTTTCCTGTAGTTCTTTTATTCTCTCAATTTTTAGGTCAGTGCACACGCACATCTGCCTCAACAGAGTGTGTTTTCTATGAACTGTTGGCAACAAAGTGCATGGTGGCTGCTCCTGTGTGTGAAATTTACATTAAGCTGCAGATCAGAGCACTTACTCGTTCTGTTGAGAGTTAACGGCTGAATCAGGAGACTGTCTCCATGTTGGAACAAATCTTTCTAATAACCCGTTTCTGTGGGTAGATAAAAAAGCCGCTTTGACACTGCGATAATAATAATGCCTTTGGTTTTTAATGAGATTCATATCAAAGAGCAGTATTGTTATTAACACTGAAAGTCTTTTTACCCTTACATCCAAATGGCATCATTACCCTCTTGCCCTCACCTGTTTTTAGGATTTCAGGCTAATACATCAAAAATGAAAAGAATATCTGTCTCTTCCTCCTCGGGGTTTAGTCTGGAGCTCTCTATACAACGACTTCCCGCCAGCTTCACTTTAGAGGCTGGATTGCATGCAGTTGAATCATTCTCACTTAGCAATAATTGTGTGCAGTGCACTCATGGAACACATGGTTACGTTTTAATCAGACCGCCACTAGACTATAGTCGCACCTGACACGGCAAGTGCTTGTTAATTAAAGAAAGTAAAGGGTGCGTGAGATATTGAATATAATATCCGTTAGGTGATACATGTAACAGTGTCCTGCATTATATGTTGTGTGTAATTGAATGTCAAAAGATGACAGTGGTTTTATTTGTTTTACATACTCAACTACAAATTAGGTAGACTACATGTTTTTGTTCAACCCCCAATTTACATTTACATATGAAAAAGGATGATTTCACAATACTGTGGAAAAACTACGCACAACCCCATGATTCAGTAGCTTGTAGAGCCATTTTTAGCAGCAGTAACTTAAAGTAATCATTTTCCGTGTGACTATGATTCTCTCACATAGTGGAGGAATTCTGGCCCACTCTTCTTTCCAGTGTTCCTTGGGTTCATTCAAGTACGAAGGCATTTGTTTATTCACACCTTTCAATGAGGTTCCATCACAATGTTTCAGTGAGGTTGAGGTCTGGTTTTATTGCACCATTGAGACACCAGATTTGCTGGTGTACTTGGAATCATTGTTCTGTTGCATGACCCAGTTCTAGCTGTTTAGTCAGTAATACAGAGAAGTTCATAGTCAACTCAATCACTGCAAAATGCCCAGGTCCCATATCTGCAGAACAAGCCAGAATCATCACTGTTAGTATTTGCTGTATGTGTTCGTATGCTGCATTTGGTTTTCTACAAATGTGGTGCATTTTGGCTGAACATCTCCACACCTAAATCCTGTTGCTATGTTCTTTTTAGACAGAAGTAGTTTTCTCCCAGCAACCCTTAAAAACCAGCCATAATCGTTCAGTGTTTTTTGTAATTGTAGAGTCGTGACTTTGGCCTGTAGAGTCTGAGATGTAGCTCTTGTTGTTCTCTGTGCTTTGGACGGTCTCACTTTGGGGTGAATTTGCTGGGACGCTCACATCTAAATGCTCCGGATCAGCAAAGTGCCAAAAACTCCTGCTTTTATAGAGGTGCTCACACTTGCTGATGATCATCTAATCAAGCACATACGATTAGCAGCACCTTACTTAATCTCATAATACCAATGGAAGCAATAAGAGCTTACTTAGTTTTTCACTTTTTTCACATGACTGCACATTGCAGTTAATACTGGCGGTTAGATTTACCAGCTTTTAAAGAATTCTTTTCCTGTGATTGCTTGTTTATTAAACATCCACTTTCATATGTCTTAATGATGCTTCTTCCTTGTAAGACACTGAAGGTCATTTGTTAATTCTTGAAATCAGTTGATTTCTACAGAGTGCAGCTTAACATATAGTGCTTCACAGACAGTTGCCCCCCACCCCCTCCTTTTTTTTTTTTTTTTTTTTTTTTTTATAAAAA
>VUQG01019682.1:0-20124 GCA_015106755.1 Etia nguti | reverse complement strand
TTCCCCTTTTTTTTTTTTTTTTTTTTTTTAAATTCAATAAAAAAATGTTTTGGAAAGACTTGCTGGAGTGAGACCTAGAGAGTTTTTTTTTTCTTTTTTCTTTTTTTTTGGCCATGGTTATAGTCTATTTTTCCTTTGGGATAGATTTCAAGGCGAGGGATTTCTTTCTTTTCGCACCACTCAAGGCTAAAGCTTGTATTTGGACCACAGTAGGTTCTCCAGCTCCAGTTTAAGATCCGTTTTGCTACGAGGATCTTTCTGCTTGGCTCTGTGGTCAAGGGCCCACCAGGCAAAGCTACTTAACAGCAAATCTTGTTTAGCAGAATCCTCTCAAAATAAGAGCCTCTTTATCTCCCTCTCTCGCCCGTCGGTCTCCCTCTTCCATTTCTCGCCCTTTCCAAAGTGTGCGAACACTGACACAACCTGTCTGCCGTTAGCTGAAGCGCTAATACCAGCACATGCTTCCTAGCTCACCCTTTACCCTTTTGCTTTACTTTACCACATTCCTCAGTGCAAAGCTTCACACCAATTACTAACACTGTTGATTAGCCAACGTGTGCACAAGTGTGATGCCTCACTGTATCTTCTGACATGCACAGTATATTGGCCTTGTTCTCTCAGACCACATCCTCCGATTTGAAAGCTTTCTGCGGTTGGATAAGACTCGGTAGTTTTTCAGCCCTTTAAACCATGACTTCCTGAGTGCACCTGCTGGATAAGCAAGTACAGTTTTCCTCCTTAATAACTTGCTTTCAGGTGGGCGGCAGATGTTACGAACTTTGACCTCACAAATCGACAGAGGATTTTCAAAGGTTGAAGTTGAGAATGTGTGTTCTGTAAGGCAGCTTTTCTACTCACAGAAGGTGCCGCAAGGAAAAAAAGACAAACTCTTTTTATGTCATCATCAGGGTCAAATTGTTCCATCTGACCTTAGCTGGCTCATGTTTATACAATGAATAGCGTAGGAGTCAGCACATTTTATGCAATCAAGATGTTCATTTGTGTTTGAGAAATGAAAATGTTTCACTGTGTGCTAATTTCAATACGTGCATGGAAAAATCAAATGTAAATGTGCTTCCTTCTCCTCCTCTACCCCTCTTTAACCGCTTCAGACGTTGCGAAAGAAAGGCTTTAACGGTTGCAACAGCCCTGAGCCCGACGGCGACGACTCCATCGACCAAAGCCCGCTTAATGACCGCAAGACCGAGGACCTGGACAGCCTCTTCAAGCGCTACGGCGTGAGTACAATCACATTTTTGTCACCTTATCTAACCTACCCTTTCTTCTCCCTTTTTTCTCTACTTTGCTCTCTCTCTCTTTCTCTGTCTCTCTCTCTCCCTGTCTGCCTTCTTTTCTTTTGTTTGGGGAACGAAGGCTCTGAACAAGAAAGAGCACCGGGACTCTGAGAGCCCAGACCCCGAGGAGCCCTTCTCCCTCACCCCCCGCACTGAAGAGAAATACAAAAAAATTGACGAGGAGTTTGATAAAATGATGCAGAACTATAGGCTGTCAGTGAGTACCTCCCACCACTCTGCGTAACCCTGCCCCCTCTTCATGTTGGTACCTTGCTGCTGCCGCTGACCGGACAACCGTTGATTTCCGGCTGCTGATGGTGGCCTGACTACTCACAGAGCACTCGCCTTCACCATTCCCCACTCCTTTACCTTCTACTTCACCGCTTACCAATAGCACCTATCCCCATCCCCCAAATCACTACCCACAACCACCCCACCCCACTGATGGTGTGTGCTTCAGCAAGAAATAAGAGCAGCCAAGTTCATAAGGGAAGCCTCTTAAAAGTAAAATTTTAACTAATGTTCACATTCATTATTAATTAATGGTATTACTCTTTTTTTTTTGTAAGGAAGCCCAAAGCTGTGTTTCCGATGTTGTTTGGTCCTTTCAACAACCCAACACGAATATAATAACTTTAAAGTAACATAGCTCAGATAGACATAATTTATGGGGTACATGGAGAGTCATTTTCTACCGTTAAATATCCTAGGACTCATAAAAAAGATTGATAATATTCTTTTCTTGCTGTTTTGTTTTGTTTTTTGCAGTGCTGCACATGTGTAGGACAGAAAGTGATCCTTAAAAAAGCAGCATGACACCAAATAGGGCATGCTAACTGTGATTATTCATCTGAAGTTACAGTCATCACAGTGAAGCACATTCTCAGGAGTATTATGGCTTTTAATACAATGTTTCTGATGCCTCTGCAAGTTCGCAAACGTACAAGAATAAACAACAGAGGGAGAGGAGCGATAACTAGGTCCCTGGTTCTCACAAAAGTTGGCATAGCAACTAATATTGCAAGGGGAAATCATGTTTTATGGTAATAATCAACACGTTTGGAGCATGCCTTCGAGCAGTCAGATTTTTTTTGACTGAATGCACCAATTGTGTAATACTTAGCAACATTAAAGAAAGAGCGTTGCAATTTCAGATAGTCTGTATCCACCAGGGCTGTGTCTGTTTCTCAGATAACACATAGAAAGCCAGAGTGCAGTTGATAACCAGCTGTTATTAGCAGCATTACTGAGGTCACTTTAGTCCCAGTGTAGTCCTGTTCCTCCGATGGGCTCCTGACATTATCCAGGTTCTGCCTCCTGACTGGCGCTCTGCCAGTCCCCTTTTACCGCTCTACTTCTTTGCCAATTTCTCTGTGATTCATTTTTTCCTCTCTGCTCAATAATGCCATTAATGTCACTTTAATGACTAGCACTTAATTTACAGCTCCTCTTCCTGTCTGCCGGCCCCCTGATTGGTCACTTGGGATCGGACACAGTCACTTTGAGGTTCTGCAGAATAGTTAGGCAGCAGTTGTTTACTACAATCACACCTTTGGTGTTACACCTTTATGGAGGGTGGAGGCGTTTTTCTTTTTTCTTATTGTTGTTCTTTACTATATTAGGCTTGTTTTTTTGGTATGCATGACTAGTCTCATAATGATGCTTTAATTGTAATCGGCTTAGTGATGAGATATGCATATGAAAATAGGACTGTGAAAAGGTATATAATTATGAACCACGTATAATGTATGCATTGTCAGCTACATATCTAGTTTACAGCTAGAACGATGGAAAGACTGTACCTTCGTCTGGTTTTCAGTTTAAAGCCTTGAAACATACTATTTGTTCAATTAAAAGCAGTTTTATGGACAAAACTAGTATAAAAAACACTGGTGGTTTGGAGGGGGAAAAAAAGGCTTTCTTCAAAATGACATCAAGTGCTAATGTTAATATTAATTTACTAAAATCTCACATACATCAGAGCATAATGGAGAAAATGAGCTGCCTCTCAGTTTAATCAGCTCAATGAATCTTTCCCCTCCTGGTATCCACCCTGCCTCCATCAGCCTCTCTGTGCTGTGTGAGACAAATAGCTCTGAAAAGACTTTCTCAAAAGAGAAAACCACAGCAGAAGAAGAAGAGGATTCAATCTACTGCCCTTAGAGAGCTGCAGCTCTTGGCTCATGCCATTTGTATGCTAGCGTAACGCTGCTAGCAAATGAGTCTAGCGAAAGACTGCCCTGACATCACTCTGCCCCTCGGTGTCCCAGTCAGCCTGCCTACCTGCCTGGTTTTCCAGTACACCTTTCACGGTCAACCAGTAATCAGAAACATGCAGCACCACCTGCCACTCCTCCCCTCAGCATCATAATCCCCAGCATGACCGATAGGGGCCGGGATATACAAGCTTAATCCCACTTGTACTAAAATACCTCCTGAGGTAGGGAGAGAGTGGTGAGGGAGAACGGGCAGGACACTTGGCTAAACGAGCCCCCAGCAAACATATCTTTTCCTGTTAAACTGGCACTGTGGTAGGCAAGTGAAAAGAGCTTTGGTTTTTTTTGTTTTCTCCTAACCGGAGGGCCCCTGGTTTGATCCTTTTCTGGCTCTGAGATTCTGGGTCGGGAAATTGAATAAGAAATAGATTTCTGCCTTTTAACAACCACCTCCATAGTGCCTTTCAGCAAGAAGCTGAATGTTTTGTCTCCTGTATAAGCTTGGTATGAATGTCAAGTGAAACACGGTGTTATTGAAACTGCTGCACACTTAATCACATCTAATTTAGTTTTCAGATTAGTTTAGCTTTGAATTTCATGCCATGAAAGCATGAGGACTCTCAGCATCCCTATTAATAGTTTCTGTTAAGAGCTGCAAATAAAACAATTTTCAGTGAGAATCAGATGTTTTGGGGAAGGTGAGCCGCGAGTCATTCAGCCTCTTTTTATTTATTTGAGATCAAATATCAGTGAAGCTGGAAAGAAATTAGAATGAGGGGGGGCATAGAACTAAACAACTAAAACTAATTTACTGGTCAACTGCTGGGACATCTAAAGGTCCGTCAAACACTTTTCCAATGTTGCCTCTGTGTTCAGATCTGCAGCCGCTTACAAATACGATGCGACAATCCTACAGTTGAAAAAGGAAAAAAAAAAAAGAAAACTTTCAAAGGCTTCCAGGACAAGAGGGAGGAAAAGGGAAACTAGGCCATGAGTTTAATTCATTCTGATTTACCCTTGCATCCAGGAAATACACCCTTGTTGAGAGAGCTCCTCTGAGGGAAAATAGGTTAGCCTTCTCTCCCCTCTTTTTGTTCTCTTCAACAGAAGAGGCCTTGAGCTTCCTCACATGAGCCTCTGGAAAAGCTCCTAGTCAATTATTTACCTAACAGGTTCTTGTTATTTTTTTTCTATGGTTCCCATCCTCTGTGCTAAATCCACAGGATGAGGAGCAGTACCCAGTTAACCCTCCTCTCTGCAATTAGGAGCAGCAGTGTTAAATGGAGTCAGAGTGGGCAGATGTAAATTCTCTTGTAATTTGCCAAAGACATGGATTAATTCTCAGTGTAGCACAGTGGAGAGCAGGGTCAAGACAAATTTAAAATTCATATTTACAGAATAAATGAAGAGGTTTTGGAGTTATGTCACCAATCTCCTAGCAACCAGAGGCTGATACAGATATGAAGGTCTTGTGGAATGGTGGCAAGCAGCAAACAGTTGATGGCTAAACTACCAGTAAAGAGACAGACAGCTGAAGATTGTTTTTTAAGGTATGCATAGTACTCTTGAGTCATCTCTCATTTTTTATATTCATTAAGGATAATGGGAAATGGGTACAGCAATTTATTGAAACATGCAATTACAAGCTTGGAAGGGAATATCTGGTATAACTACTGAACTCTCTTACGCAAGCTTTCTTAGAACTTCTTTAAGTAGTCTTCAGGAATCGTTCTCCAGGTTTCTTGAAGGACATTCAAAGCTCTTCTTTGAATGTTTTCTGTCTTTTGATCTCTGTTAAGATGATCCCACACTGCTTCAGCAATGTTTAGGTCCGGGCTCTTTGGAGGCCAATTCTTGACTGATAGTGTTCTAGTGTACATTTTTCTATTCAGCTAGACGCTTACTGTAGATATATTCTTAAAAAAAATATGAAAAATATTGATTTTACCAATCAGATGCTTTCTAGTTTGTATTACATGGTGGATCTATGTTTCTTCAGTTAAAATGAAATGAAATGCAGCCTCAAACCATGATAGAGCCTCCACCGTGTTTTACAGATGGCCGTACATACTAACATAACTAACATGAGCCAAAGATTTTAAGTTCTGATTCATAAAAGCTGTGGCCACTGATTTTTCAATCCAGTCCTGGTGTTATTTGCTATACCTCAGCCTTTTATCCCTTTTTCCCCCTATATGCAAAGCTTTTGGTGACTCACTTTGTTTGTGAAAAAATGCTGTTTTATGCCTGCCGAATATATTGTTTTTAGAATCTTTTGTAGTTCAACTGATGAATTTGGAACAAATTATGTTTTTGCAAAAGACTGCTGAGAGATGGTTTATAGATACAACACTAGGTCATACCTTGGCTTGACTTTGTGTTTGAATGATTCATAGGTCAGTTTAAAGTGGCTTAAATAATATTTATAATTATTACTTAAAAATAATAATAGATTTAAAATGTTAAAAATTGACTCTGCTTCTAATGTCTAATTAGATTTTTTCAAATCCTATTTTTCATTATTCCAAATCATCACAAATTTGCTATTGAGGTCACATTGTCTTCAGTGATATTTTCTGTCCTGAATGCTATTATTTATTGTTAATTTATTTAAAACCACAGTTCCGTTATTCCAACTGTAAATCTATAAATACACACTTCATTGGATCTTTCTTTTTTCTCCCTCTCTCTCTAGCCGCTGTTTAACTTTAGTTTAGAAAGCTTTGGATTTGATTAATGGGAAAGTAGTTTGTTTCAGGGTCAGGTAAAGGTGACAGTTTGATTCCTTTATGTTCTGTAAAAATGGCTGTCAGCAAAGACTCCAGCTCTGTCCTCTATTTGTAGTTGTTCTCCCAGTAAGAGCTATATTATGAAATCTATTACTGAAAAGAAAAAACATTCCCATGCACTGTAGGAATAAACCCTTTCTGGATCCTTATGCTCTGCGTTCATACACCTCTGGCCCACTTTGCATTAACCCCACCTCTATCCACCCTTTCCCATTTATCCGTGCCCTTCCTTTACCTTCTGCTTGGCCTGTGTGCAGTGGTGCAATGCTGTTAGCTGTTCTCTTCACTCTCCCTGTTAGCCACTTACAACTCTCTCTGTACAGTCTGCTTTGCAAACTTCCTCTTTGTAGGCTGAAGGGTGAATTTTAAATTTCACTTATTTGGAAGATTCAATGAAGATTAGTCATTTTTCAAGGTTAACATCTCTGAATAAATTGAAAGGTTTTTTGTGGAACTATAATTTGTTGTTTGTTTTATGAAAAAAGGGACAGTCTTTACTCTGTTTAGACTTTGTGTGAAGAAAAAAAATTAATTATAAAAGAATGAATAAAGATGGTTTTTTTTATTGTTGAGGTTCATATAAAAAGACCACTTTATTAGTTGGAAATAAGTTGTTTAGTTGTTTGATGAAAACCTATGATTAAGTAATAATTTTCAAGATTTGACTGAATAAAATAGCACCTGGTTTGGTTTCAGTCCCCTAACTCCCTTATTTCCGTTCTTGTGATCGCCAATGCAGTGCAGAAGGAACAGAGGTAGAGATCAAGGGCAGGAAGGTGCCCTCGTCCTCCTCGATATTAAACTGGGTCCCAGGCAGTTTGAGTACAGTACAGTGCAGCGCTGGCCCATATTCTATATATAGAAGTCCTTATTTCAGATTGAGTTGGAACAGGGTGAAATGGGTCGGATGGCTGGACAACCCGAGGTCCTTGCCCCTGATTTTCTTTTTTTTTTCTCTCTTTTTTTTGCACTCGGGGACGTCTGGTCATCCACTTCATCAACTCAGGTGACGAGGTTGATCATTTCTTTTTTTTTTAAAAAAGTGCAGTTGAAAAGTTTTTGAAAAGAAAGGGCGACTGTCTTCAGGGTTTTTGAGAATAAGAGTAATACTGTAAAGCCCATTTTGGTAGGCAGGCTCCTGCTGAATATTTCCATAAATCCCCAGTGATGAGCACATGTCAGTGGGGGTGGTGGGATGTTGCTGGAATGTGACAAGCACGCTATGAAATGTCACCAATAACCCGATGCAATAACCTGCTGCTGCTGCTGCGACAAGAGTTTTAACCTGGCATTAAAAGTGAAAGGCGAGACAGCTTTTTGGCCTTTTCACCAAGTCACCTTGCATGACAACTGAGTGAGTGTGCGTGTCTGCGTTTGGGTGCGTCTGCGTGTGTGTTTGTGATTTGATGTGTGTGTTTTTGGCTGTTTTGAAGAGTTTTATTTCCAAAACAAAATCGTGTTCTTTTAAAGCACAATAGAAACGGCAAACATCAGACATGTCTGATGCTTTTGAATTGATTTCCTGCCTCAAGAGTGAAGCGTGACAAACAAGCAAAGAGTGAAAAAATATTCACCGTGACAGAATACCAATGCAGTGTAGGTAGATTTAAGTTATTGAGGATCATTTTTAATATCTTCCTGGTATGATTTAAAATCTATTACTAACTGCAAAGTTGGAGATCTGAAACATATGATGTGGTATTCAGAATTCATGGACTCCTATCTGTTGTGCGATCACTTTAGCCATTAAGGCCCTTAAATGATTTCTTTGAAATACAAAGATCTTCTTAAGAAGTTATTTTTGTGTCAGCATTTGAGTTTTTAAAATCTGATTTTCTTTAAACAGGTGAAAATATCTATCAGTGTAGGAAACAAATATTTCCAATGCTAATCAGTTCTTTTTAAGTATTTTGCAATTTTTTTGTATACTATTTTTATTCTTGTGCACTGACCTGTTTTGGAATATAAAGCTCTAGTTTTGGGATGACTGATTTTTTTCCCCCTATTTATTTATTTATTTTTATTTTTTAAACAGTTTTTTAACTTTAAAAAGTGGAGACATCAGTCATTATGCAAGGATTAAAAGTTCCTTCTTCACATGTATATTGGAGGTACAATAAAATGTACAATACAAAAGGGTTTTTTTTTTTTTTTAATTAAAATCAAATTTTGCAACCTCAAATTTGCAACAGCACTGAAAGCTGCCCAGCAGAGCAAAAGGAGACAGCCTTGAAGAGGAGCCAAATTCAAATCAGATAAGGTGTTTGGGGAAAAAATGCTCCTTTTCAAGTAATTCTGAACTACTGAAATAATTCACTACTGTAGTATTTTACAACAAAATGCCCTTTAAAAGAAAAAGATATTTATCAAAGTAAAATAAGCTTGAAAGAATAGCTATAAATTCTTGAAACAATAATTAGCGTGCTAAACGGAAGATGTTCCACTTGCATTTCCTTTTATGTTGTTGCTTTAAAGTAGGACTCGCCTTTGTTGTGTAACTTTTTAAAGTTTCGTTTTGGGAAGATCGGTTGTACTGCTGCAACCGTGTGTGTGTGCGTGCGTGCGTGCGTGCGTGCGTGCGTGCGTGCGTGCGTGCGTGTGTGTGTGTGTGTGTGTGTGTGTGTCACCTGCAGGCTTGTTTGCACCTCTGCTGATCACTAACTGATCACCTGTTCATTATTGTTTATAATATATAATTATATGTGAGGGTGGTTAAACATGGCCACACTCTAATCTTTGCCCTCTTCCTGTCATTCCACCAGTCTACGGTCCCACAGCCCACCTTCTCAATGCCAGTCACCGTGCCAGTATCCAACCAGAACGCAGCGGCAGCCCTTCAGTTCAGTAACAACCCTTCCGGCGCCCTGGTCACCACCACCTCCTTTGTCACCTCCACCCTCACAGATCCCCGGCTCCTTTCCCCACAGCAATCCGCTCTGCAGAGAAACACCGTGTCACCAGGGTTACCACAGCGACCAGCCAGTGCAGGTAAGAAACAGCATGAATCACAAATGAAATGCTCTGTTTTCTGTGTGGATTGACAGTGTGAACTTATGGTCGTGCTAATAATCAAAAATCTGAAACATCTTCTCATACATAAACATCCAATTTTCATACCTGCAGCTGATTGATCCATCTAGTATAGGTTTTCAATTTGCAGTTCTAAACATTGATTTGGTTTTGTCACTGAAGGATCCTCTGATGCTAGGCAACTGATGAGTTTTACTTTTATTGAAAACATCAGCGACAGTTTTGAGATAGACTGAAGAACAAAGAAGAAAAACTGACAAAATCTCAAAACTTCTTCAAAAGAAAACTAAAGAAAAAAAGACTTTAGACTGCCACCCACACTGCTTGATTGACAAGTATTGGAGAAAACATGGAGACAATATTTTAAAAAATGAACAGACTAGAAATTTCTGGCTAAATTAAGTATTTATAATATGATTTTATATTTTTACCTACTGATATATACATTTTTTACATTTTTTTAGAAAACTTTTAAAATCTCATATTTTGTTGTTTTCGGTTCCACCCCCTAAAAGCCTCTTCTTTTAGTGGCTGCAGCTTGCCACTGTTTCTCAAATGTGTGCATACTTGTACCCCTAATCTAAATAATACCAGAAATACATCATTCTTAAAATTCTGAAATTCTTTGTTCAGTAAAAATGGTTGATAACAATTTCACATTCAGTGTTCCACCTTTTAATGCAATTCAATTGTAACCTTGTGAAAACTTAGATTGCCGTAAAACCTGACAATAAGTGCAATAAATTTTTTTTCCTTTTTGTTCTTTTTTTTCCATCCCAAGCAGTCAGTCTGTGGACAAACATATTATTGTACTGAAATCTAAATGTCTCTTGTAACTGAAATGATTTGAACCACTTTTAAACTCATGGTTGTCATAGTGATGTAGTTACTTAAAGACCTTTTCATAAAGTGTGCTCGGTCTATGCAGAAGCACGGTTTATGTAACAGCAACGTTTTAATAGAGAATCTTCTGAGTCGACAAGCAGCAAAATGACCAGTGATGTGTTGTGCAGCCTGCATGCTCCATCAGTCTAAATAACTCCTCTGCTTGTTGAAATAAGTGCACACTACCTATAATGACAGACATCCATCATTTCTTTGACTGGTTGGCTGGTACACTGTGCGCCCGCTGCCTCTGTGTGGCAAACCAATCCTTCAACCTCTGACTAAAAGGATTTGTGCCCCATTTTTGCGACTCAGACAAGGTTACTTATCAAGCTTTGTTCCGACCAGCGTAATCTCATTGTAAGTCAGAATTAGGTGATGTAACTCGCAACAAATGCATTACAGCATCTTTCATAACATGCCGTTCTCTGAGGCAAGTGGGTTTCACGTAGCAGTAATGGACGCCCCTTTCCTCCCCTCCCCCTTACTCCTCATAACCTCAGCAGTGCAAATACATCGCTGTACCCTTTTATGCATCCCACATTATCAGAGATGCATTGGGTTCATTGTCTTTGCTTATTGGTGTTTTTCCGTGCGTCTGTCCAGCCAGATATTTTTCAGTCACCTCTAATGACCCCGAATTTCTAAAGAGCATTGGAGCCAAAGAACTGAAATTGCACCAACCGAGGGAAAATAAGTGTCAGTGCAGAAAAAATGCTGCCTGCAATGTGAGGAAAAAGCAAGCATAATGTTTGCTAGAATGAAGATAAATGTATGTAGCTGTTGCAGTGTATAAAAATGTCTCTGTTTCCTGTGCTTAGAGACAAAGCACATGAGATTTAATTTTATGACAACACTAAAATTACTATTTTATGCATTTTATGCTTTTGGTTATTTGGGAGAAACACTGAAAAACTCTCTCACAAGTTTATGTGTTATTACAAACATGCTTTTTTAAACATTTAGCAGCAACAAAGCTTCTGTAATGATATTCACTCTGATTCGATGCGCTGTTGGTGGGGCTAAGCTAAAACAAAACAAAATAAAAAATCCGTTTTCACACATGCACATTTCTGGAGGATCAGAGCAAAGTATTTTCCACAGTTGTCCTTGCTCACATGTGACAGACAGCAGGAAATGGTCCGCTTCAGACACCTTTGCGCTACTGGAAATACTCTGTGTGATTTAGGCGGGAGAGCTGCTTGGATAGAGCGTGCAGGAGGCAGCGCATATGATGCTGTGATGTTCGCACATTGGTGTTATCGGACACAGAGCAGTTTAAAGACTTGCTTGTGAATCTCTGAAAATAAATCTCTGAAACCTACACTGCAAGGGTAAAATGTGTTTGATTTTTATTTTCCAAAGTCAGGATTTTTGTTAATATCACTGTGGGTTTGCGTGGATCAATAACAGTGAAAAAGAGATCTCAACTACTTATGATTAAAGTAGACTTGCTTCACTTTAACATTCACACATTTACAGTACATTAATACTAGAATAATGTCTCTAAGCACTCCAGTAGCCTCATAGTAACCCCATGAGGAGAATGAGGAAATACCTTTGTATATAACATTTGTTTATTCTGATGATCTTAAATATGTAATAAGAGAGTTTTATTGGCATTCAGACAGTTACATACACTGTAAACATGGACTTTCTTCCTCCCAATGAAGATCTTTCATTTTTAAATAATATTGTACTTTTAATTACCTTTAGGTAAGCATTTAGTCTTTCAGAGTTTTTCCCCTCAAAATATCACATAAGTATCATTGAGAAGCAATGATACTTAACACTTAAACATTAACTGGAAATGCAGAATTGAAACCAATTATGGTCCTTCACTGACTGAAATGAGCATCAATTGCAGTAGGACTTTTTAATGACACTTGATTTAATGATTTCATTTTTCATGCATCATTTTAGATTAGTGCTACTCAAATTAACTGTTTGATATGAGATGATGTTTTTAGCGTTATTTATGTGACCATGGTGTATTTTCCTATTATCCTAGGTGCTCTGTTAGGGGGAGACTTAGGGAACTCTAATGGAGCGTGCCCGAGTCCAGTCCGTAAGTAAATCTTTTCTTTTATCGTTTTACTTTTCTTCCCAGTGTCGGTACAGAGATGTGCACACACACACACACACACACAAACACACACTCCTCTTTGCTTTCTGTATTTTGGCTGGACTCTTTAAAGAGACATGGTTTCTGAAACTGACGTAGAGACAGAGCAATGCAGAGTATTTTGTGTGGCAGCAGGCGCGCACATCTCGCACGCCAACTCAAACACAGCCATACACACACGCGCGCGCGCACACACAGACACACACACACACACACGCACGCACTCACAAATGCAAGCACAAGCATGAAACACCTGTTGACTGGCGACAGCTGAGGGTCACAGTACAAGCTGCTTGTCAACAGTCCAAAGAACAGAATGGGTTTCAGGTTGTGAGGGAGAAAGGCAAGCAGAGACTTTAAAAGAGGAAAAGAAACTGACAGTATTACAGAATAACTTCTGTGACGCTCCTCAGCTGTTTTTTTTAAATTCAAATCTTTGGCAATATTAGAAAGCCAGTCTGGGGTCTACTGTCTTTAATGTGACACATGAATCTCAAAGTGAGTTCAAAATTTCATTTATGGTGCCAGTTTAATGAATTATGAAAATTCAGCCGAGTACTGATAAATGTATTGGAAGCAAACTATAAGTTCAGGTTTACTCAGATTCATGATTTCTATGGCAGCTTAAATTGTGGTGCAACTCAGGTTATTGAATAAAAAAGATGAAATCCACTACTGAATATGTTGTCATTATTATTATTATTATGACAGCCATTAACTTTTAATTGGCAGCTTTGGTATTAAAAAAAAAAAAAGAAACGGAAAACACCTGATAGCATGTTAAAATACTCAAATTATGGTATTGTTAATCAGTAGTTTAATCAGAATTCTATTTTGCCACTGTTTTTTGTGTACTGAATGTGACGTTTTTTCTGGTCATCACACTAAAGTGCCATGTTGTTTCACTTCATGTACTCAGCCTGACATTGTGCTGATGTCACCTGATGAGTGTGATAAGAGTCTTATTTCTACTTTACTTTGACCCAAACAATCAATAGTTAGTCTCACTAATTTTGGTTTCAGTCATCGTGAGTACTGTGGTACATTGAGAGATGAGTTTAGAGATTTATGTCCCTCTAAACATAACACAAGTGCCATTGAAAGTGGGCGAAACTGCCACTTGGATATTGATTGGCAATTCTAAGTGACACCAGTTATGGCCACTTATGAAGTTCAGATTTATTTGTTTAATATTTATTGCATAATTCTTTACCTGTGAATATTAAATCTTCACAGGTAAATGATAAAACATATTTAGTTTTCAGATAACTCAAACTCTGATAATCTGCTTCATCATGGCCGTGTAGTGCTGATTAAACAAGCTCCGAGCTGTCGCTGGACCCTGATTCAAATGTTGCTACATACTGATTGGTGGACAGAACCAGCGTGTATGGGCATCTTCTTTTTTGTAACTGACCCTTCAGTGCATCAGAAGATCAGAGTGAAAGAAATAAACAAAAACATTAACTGACCAGCTCTCTATTTCCTGTTTAGTATCTAATGTAGACATCATCAGTCACTGTTTCTTTTGTGATGCACTTACACCCACAGACTTGATATGCCAAACTGCATGCCACTTTAAATTTGTGCGGGTTAGTCCAGTGAAGTTCAATAGGAGTCCCTCGGGGTCTGGCAAAAATGCTTTGTTGATCTTGTCACTGGGGTGAGACGGTAATCACGGTAACCAAGGAACTGAACCAAACCAAACCAAAACATTGAAATGAAAGCTAAAGTTTATCAAATTTAAGAAAAAGAAAACAGTGATTGTGACATGCACCACTTCTCTTGGTTTTTGTTCTTTCTAATAATAGAAATGAACAATAAGAGTATAGCCACTGTTTTTAAAATGGTATTTGTCACATACTGACACAAGCAAAGTGTCAGTATGTGACAAGCTGGGAGCTAGAATGTAATAATTTAGGCACTAGCCAGTTTAACAGTCTTTGTCAATGAAGCACTTTCCATCCATGCAAAACTAAGGGACTCTCTTATCATTTAACATAACTTCTTGTTGTCTTCTTAATATAAAAGTGGAATCAGACATCTGCTCAGCATTTGTACTGTATATTAATCCTGACCTACAAAGCTTTGATTGATCGTTTCTCCAACCAAGGGAAACAGACTTCAGTGAACACAAGACCAGATCTGTTTTAATCACTGAGCAAATCATAGGAGTGATTCAATGGTCTGTAATGAGGCAAGCTTAAAAAAATGAACAACCACTCAAATCTTGTTCTGGAAACCTGAAAAATAGGATTAATGGCATCTACCCCACAACTTTCCAACGTCATCTGGCGCTAAAAAGAGCAGCCTGTTTAACTCCCCTCACTTAAACCACTTCCTGTGCTTACCCACCACCCCTCACCCCCAATTCATCCCTCTAGCTGCACCGCTTCCCTCCCCCCTTTTCATGCTGTCTCTCTCAGCTGTTCCCCCTCGTCTTCTCTCTAGAATAATCTACCGCCCCACCCCACTCAGCCACCACCTTCAGCACCTCCCCACCCCCCGATCCAACTGTCCCCTGTCTTGGCAAAGGACTCTCCTCAGAGGTGACTTTGACACTAGCCAGAGCTCTCCCCTTAAATCCCATTAGCTGGGAAAGATACTGCCAGCAAACCCGTAGTAATAGATATGGTGGAACGGTGTGGGGCTTTTTTCCTGTCTATATTCACTTGATAAACGCATTGTCTCAGGGTAAGGTGGGCCAAAATGAATCAATGCATTTATATTAACTTCCCTGCACTGTATGAGAGGAATACTCGAAAGCCAAGGCTCAATATTGATATTAGTTTTCAAAGCTATTAATGAAAGTGTGGAGACTTTTTTTTTTTACCAAGTGTTCCTAAAGGCAAGTCATCATTCAATAAATAAGCATTTAAAGTCACGTCCTGACTAGTAACTGAGTTGCAATATAATACTGTAAATTGGACTTGTTATTGAAGATCAAAGAACTGTTTTTAACAATAATTCAAAAATGAGTCATTGTTAACTTTATTAAACTCTTCACATTTTGTATTTTTCTTGTTAGAAATAAGCCTTTGTTTAGTTGTCAATGGCTGTGCTGAGTTGACCCTCAGAAGGTAGGTGGATGTCTGTGTTTCGATTTGGATGAATGTGACCACGAGGACTCCTGTAAACACATCACGACTCCTTCGTGTGTCGAAATATGAAACCTCGTTGTACCAGAACTCATCTAAGGTTACCTGATCCACCCGGATGGCTGCTCCACTCCGTCCTCCCATCTCAATCCTTCATCTCATTAATCACTCTCTGCCTGCTCCTTCTTTTTTTATTCATCTTTTGTGTCTCCCATTACCATCCCAACAGTGTCACCTATTTTTTTTCCCCTCACTTCTTCCAGGTCTTTTGTTTCCTCTTTCACTTTATGGCTGCTCTCCTCATCCCAGTTTTTCTGTCCTATATATACCTATGAGTCTTTTTTTTTTTTTTGCTTGCTTTCTTACTTTTTTCTACAACCCACTCTTCTTTTCAAGTTCCTCACTTCTTCAGATTTTTCTCCCATCTTCTCCTTTTCTCTGCTTTACTCCTTTTATCTCTTCTTCTCCATTCTCTTCTCCTCTCCTCCCTTCTTCCCCTCTTTTTTTTCCTCTTACCCTCCCCTCCTCTTGGATCTGTCATTCTCAGCTGTTGTCCAGGGAGTCAGTGCTCCGGGAATGTCACCATTGACGTCACCCAGCATTCCACACATTCCCACGCCCAGCCTCGCGTAATAGGAGACATCACACACACACTGAGGGTAGTCGCACATGTTCACCCGGACACTGACAAGAACACATGTAAAATATATGGAAAAATGCATTCGAACAGTCAACTTACACAAATAAAGCCATAGATGTCTCAGAGCGGTTCTGTGACTCACGCTCAGAACAGGACTTATATTCATGTGAGCTTCTGGATGCTCAGTGTAAACAATAAACATAAACACACGAAGTATTAAAATACAGTCACTTCACGACTCAGCACGAAAACACGGGCTCCACAACTCAATAAGCGTATGCTATTTTTAACTGCTCGGAATAAAAAACAAAAACAAATCTGCAAGTTTTAGCTTTTCTCTGTTAAGTTTAACATTTTTCTTGTAGTTCTTTTTAGGAAAACATAAAAACTATTTTGTTTCTGTTTGTTATTATATTACAATTTAAAGGAGATACTGAGAGGGCAGAAAACAAGCAAGCATGGAATTAAAACAAAAACCAGAGATAAACACAAAAGAATTTCCTTTCTGTTATTCAAATTTCACTTTTTTTTTTTTGTCAGTAGGTTAGTTTTTTCCTCTAAAAATGCGTATGTTTGGTTTTTTGCCTTACCTTGGTTGTAGGTTTTTATCTTTTTTTTCATTTTTCAATTTTTATTTGTGCCCTCTATTTAAATTCATTCTGTGGGGGAGGCAGAAATCTCTAGACCTCAGCAGATCAAGACAAATTTATATTTGTTACTAGATACAACTAGAAATATGGGATTATATAGCCTTTACTTATTCATTTGATTTTCACAGTTATGTGTAATAGCTGAGATGTATTATGTTGTTGGTTATGTCAGAAAATAAGTCAACTTTATTTGTATTGTAGATTTCAGTTTTTTAAAAAGTACATTTTGAAGGTCAGGGCCAACCTCCAGAGCTGAAAAGTGAAGGCAAGAGGAAGTGGCAAAAACTGACATCTCTTTTGACCACTTGCGGCTGACTCCAAAAGGAAGTCTGCTATAGACTACTGTGTTAAATTGCCAAACTTTACAAAAATTGAAAGCATGTCTATAGTTTCGAATTAATAAGTCAAAATTTGGAAATGCCTAACTCCAAATTCTGAGAAAATAACTCAAAAAATTGACTAAGGTATCTCAAAATTCTAAGTTAAAAACCTGAAATTTTGAGTTAGCGCTGCCAATCAGGAAGCTCCTCCGTGTTACCTGGATGCAGAAGGCATCAGCTATCCAACAGTTCTACATGAACACACTGATTCCATACTTTTTTATGCAGTTATTGTTCACTTAAGAGCATTCAAAGCTGAAGAACCCAGCACCAATTTGTTCACGTTTGCTATGCATTGGTAGCTCACTGCCTGATTTTGATTGTGCGTGTCTGCAACATTTGCTTCCATATAACAAGGAAATTACTTCCTTGGTTGAGATTCCTGATTGGCAGAGCTAACTCAAATTTTTAAGATGCCTAACTCGAAATTTCAAGTTATTTTCTCAATTTTGTTTTTCCAGTGATTAAAAAAAAATTGTATAGGTAATTACTGGCTTTCAAAATAAAAAAAAAAAATGAAAAAAGAAAGCATGGCAGCATTCAAAAAGCTAATTTTGATGTTTCAGAATGCAGAGTTCAAAAGAAATGGGTGACTTTGTCCATGTTTTATACTGTCTTTGTGTTTTGTTCCTTGCTGTTACATATTTTTCCACAATTTGGCGTTTTTCATACCTTAGTGTCCAAACAAGAATGCGTCTGGGGTCTAGTAAAAATGACTTCAGTAAACACAAAAATGTGTCAGCGATCTGAATCTCCAAATTCCAGCCAAAACCACCAATTGTCTAGTATGGTGTAAGCAGATATACATGCACACACAGAGCTACACAAGCATGACAGCATTCCATCTTTATTTTCTGTAAGGGGGTTTGGAGTTGGCTTGAGGGCAAGTGAAAAACGCGTCACAAACTCGAGCAGAGGCTCACACTCGTATTCAGATTGTTTGTAACTCCTGACTCTGGATCACCACAACGCCACCACCCTCTCTGTTTACACACAGCCATGAACACAATGTGAACAGCAGCAGATTTCCATCAGAGACGTGCACAAGTGCTCGGTGCACATTGTGCAACATGAAACACATGGAGGATCGCAGAATTTCCCAGAGTCACCTGATGTAGTGAGGGTTCACTGTGCGTCAACAGCACACAGGTGTTCTCACTGGTCAGATGCTGCTGAAAAACAAATTCCTCTTCTTTTTCCTTTCGCATCGCCTCCCTACCTTCTGTCCCTCATTTCCTAAATGCTTTTTTCCTTTCCTAGCCTTTCTGTTCATCTCTACTTCTCCCTTCTTTATTATCTTCTCCTCCTCTGTTGCTACTTATTTCCACCCCCTGCCTCTGTAACCAGATACCCTTTCATCCCTATGTGCTTTATTTATTTTTCCTAAGTAGCTTTCTTGCCACTCCTTCTGTATTCCCTTTCTGTTTCAGTCATATCTAATACGTGGTCACTTTTTGCCCTCGGCCTCTTGTCTCATTACTTCATTACCTGCTGGCATCTTTTCCTTCCTTCTTCTTCCCCCCTTCTTCCATCCCTGTTGCTTGCAGTATCTCAATCCTTACCCTGTTTTTTCTTTTCTTTCCAAATGACTTTTCTCAAGCCCACTTTCTTTCTTCTTTGCTAGCTTCCTTTGTCCTCTTGTCGTGGTCATAGTCTGTCTCCTTCCTTGCTTCCCATCCTACTTCTTCCACCATCCTTTTCTTCTTTTATCATCTCGTATTGCTTGTCATTTCATTCTTCTCTCTTGACTTACAGTACCTTCTTCTGACATCCTCTACTGTTATCTTCCTTGCTTGTCTCATTCCATCTGTCTCTACCTTGCTGCATTCTGCAACATCTTTTTTCCTCCCAGCATTCACATGTCCTTCCAGTACCTTCTCTGTCCTGTCTTTCCTTCCTTCCTAATGATTTTTTCCATATACCTTCCTCTTCGGTTGTTCCCTGTCTCCTTTGTTTCTTACCATACTGGGTCCTCCTTCTCTCCTTTCTCTTTTCCCTCCCACAGTTGTGAGTAATTTCTTCATTCTCTTTTTTTTCTATCATTCCTTGTCGTCCTTCTTCCCACTTGAAATTCAGTTTAAAGTCTAATATTTTTCCTTTTTTAAAAATGATCATTTTCCTTTGTTTAAGGGGTTATTGAAGATTTGTTTTGTTTTACTACTTGGAGGAAATAACATGAACTATAAAGTAATACTATACAGTAAAATGATTTAAGCTCTGCTTTATCTCTTTTTGTTTCCAGCTTTCTTTCTTTGTCTATATCATGTTTTAGGGCCAAAGAACAAATCTGATACTGCTCTGTCAGGAACTATCCAGACCTCTCAAATCTTCTAGGACAAGAACAGGTCTGCTTAATATCCCCAGAGTCAAAACTAAACATGAAGACTCAGCATTCAGTTTTTTTTCCTTCATATATTTGCAACAAAGTTTCAGATAAGTTCAAGTCTAGCAGCTCAATCAGGTCTGAGGATTTTTCTATTTGCCTCTGCCTCTGATTAAATTTAATTTGGGAAAATTTGGTCTCATCATGTACTGCACTATAGCAGCATTGTAACTTTACTTTCTTTCATAATGTTCATCTAATCCTATTTAGGTTATATTTAATCATATTTTACTCTTTTTAAAATCTATTTGTCCAAGTCTCTACTTTTCATCTGTATATCTTTCTTTTGTTTTTTTATAAAGCACTTTGTCTCGCATGATGTCTAAAGGTGCTTCACATTAAGAAGCTTTGCCTTAACTCCTCAAGCCTCCTTCCCTTTTCCACCATTTATCCCTCTATTACTCCCTCCTTCGCTCCTACTGTGTTTTTCCTCTTTCCTCTCTCTCTGCCCAGTCTCCCTCCCGCTGAGCTGATAACAGAGGTAGTGTTTGCTTCTAGTTGTTGTTGTGAGGTTTCGTTTATGGGATGTGTGTGTGTGAGACTGAGATGAAGCAGAGTCACATGCCACTGTTGTCTGGAGGCAGCGTCATGGAGAACTGCTATCTGCTATCACACATACCCCTTGTCTGTCCA
>VUQG01019677.1:0-19763 GCA_015106755.1 Etia nguti | reverse complement strand
TCTGGGCATTCCTCACTACACTGTACAGCATATACTACATTGCTAAGTTTGTGTTTAGGAGTTCTGTCTTTGGGATGAACCAGTTTTTGTCTGAGTGTGTGGCTGGGTCTGAAGTACACTGGGATGTCGTGCTTGGAGAAGACTCTCCTGAGTTTTTCTGATACACCTGCTAAATAGGGGATGACAATGTTGTTGCGTTTGTCTTTCTGATCCTCTTCTTTTCGGTGCCTCTTTGCTGACTTGATGAAAGCCCAATTAGGATAACCACATGTTTTAAGAGACAACTTTACATGTGTGTGTTCCTTCTTTTCCCTTCAGGCTTAGAGGGAACATTTTCTGGCCGGTGTTGTAAAGAAGTCCAGACGGTTTTCTTTCCAAGCTCCTTAGACTACGATGACCTGGATGACTGAGAACCTTCACAGACAGTGAACTTTGTAGCTGCACCATCCACCGCTGTCTGTTTTACGCAGTGAAAAATCTCCAGTAAGGCTACAGAAGTTACATTAAAATATGCAGATGAACTTAGTCTGATACCTTGTTTAAATTAGGCAGCTTGCTGAAGGCTGAGAGAATAATCCTTTAATTGTCCCACAAGGGGAAATTTGGGCTGACGGCAGCCATCGCGTTTTCAATCGCATGATACCTGAAGAAACCAGGGGGAGTCTAAAGGGTGGCATGGGGTGTACTAGACCATAAGGCTTTTGTAACATTATTTTTCAGATTTAAAGTGAAATAAAATAAAGTTATTTGTTTGTTTAAACTTAGTAATATATAAAAATTTAAATATAAAAGTTTTTGTTTTTGTTTTTTTGCATTTCAATAAAAATGTACACGGGCCAGTAAAACTCTGAGGCACTGACCTGGGGCCGTTATGTTGGACACTGAATTAACATTCATTATTAACATTTACACCATCATAACACCTTGTTAGAGATGGAACACTAGGCTACTAAATTACTAAATGCAGCCCTACTATATCAGTCTGAAGTTTGCTATCCTATCACCAGAAACAACTGGTAATAACAGTGAGTTATTGCACACAGTAACTATATAACAATGCTTAGTAGTAACAAAGCCTATGACTACATTTGAGCTTCTTAACTGACAGCTACGTGATCTTTCCCTGAACTTTTCCCAAAAGTAAAACCAGACTGAGTATTAAAAATGGATATCTGTCAGGAGTAATTTTAGCTTTTCTTGGCCCATTAGAATTTCACTGAGAACATTAGCCTTTCCACTGTTTTGATGTTCGTTATCTTTAGTAGGAAATGCACCAAACAATCTGGGTTTAACAAAATGACAGATAAGCTGCTGTAATAGCACTAGCCTTAAAAAGATTTTTCCTCATGGAAAAGCTTAATACACTACTGTTTGTTGGCTGTTTTCTTCTTATGTTGGAGATCTCACAGCGGAACTGCTGCAGTAGCAAAGGTGCTGTGTTTTCATGTAGGCCTGAAATTTCCTCATGCATGCAACTAAGGATAAATGTGCCAACAGAGTTCCTGTTGATAATCAGAAATATTAAAAAATTCATATGAATGTGATTCAGCCTATTTCTAATGGAAAACAATAATATGACACAGGAACAGAAAGGGTGTGATGCACTCCCAAGAAACTCCTCTGACTCAAGGTTCGTTCCCTGTCACCACTGACCTTATCTGGTCCTCCTCCTATCGTCTGAAAGTTTCCTTTACAGGGAGGTTAAGAAATCATTAGTACACTAGGGTAAACTGTGCAGTCCTGTCAGTTTGAGTTAGTTTATTGCACAGAGAGTTTAGCAAATGAAAGGAATGCATCATCAGCAAGATTAACAGTGTTTGAATAGCACAGGTGAGATCCTCAAGGCCAAAATTCTTGCAGGCTGTTCGTCCATGATGCTCAAAGACAAATGCCTTGCCAAAATTCCTTCTCATCTTACCTCTACATGTCATCTGTTCTCCCCCCCCCTTTTGGATATTCTCTGCTTTAAGATTCAATTCTGCCATAACCTCCAAGAATGGCAGGAAAAACCTCCGCAAGCTAAAAAAAAAAAAAAAAAACCCCATCACTTTCCTCATGTTTAATTGGTTTTCACGTCTGTTCCAGCTAGGTTGTAACTTTTAAACACTTTTCTTTGTTTGCTTCTGTTTTCCTAAAGCAGCTGTTGCAAGATGTTATGAAGCGTTTGAGCAGTCATCAGCTCTCAGTAGCTCGGAGGGTGGAACTCTTTGGATTATCGTCTTAGCCCTCAAACAAGGCTGATAGCTGTGGAAACAAACTTGCTTTTTTTCACACTTTCTCAATGTGCTGTACTTTTTGGCCATGATACTAAAAAATAAACAACGGGGGAACTGCTGTTGCTGTGGTAAGGATTTAAGATTTATCTATCTATAAACTTTTGGCCCTACTCAAAAATAGTAAACAAGGAACAATTTTAGTCTGGTTGTCAGCCAAGGCAAATGGTTATATTATGATAACAGGCCTATTTCCTGCAGTTAAGATTTTTGTTTAACATTAAGCCCTATTCTCAGCCTGCAACTGGCAAGGAGCAGTGGCCCAGTTTCGACACTCTTAACCTCTGCCTCAGCCATCCGACCAGATGTGGGTTCCCTTAAGCAAATTATTAGCAGTTCCTAGTACACGCAGGTTCCTTACTAAGTGTTTCCAGCTCAGATTTGGCAGGACACAGAGGAGACATTCCAATGGTACAAGATCATATTTTCCCTTTAGCATAGCCACAGTAACTAATTATTTATTATGAAAAAAATGCATTTCTAAACTCAGCTAATGTGTTATGGTTTCTTATTATTTTTTTGGATCAGAATAAAAAAAGGTTTTTTTTCACCACATTGAAATAGTTTGGGAAAATAATGGTACAAAGTCTCCAAATGCTTGGAAAAAAGGCAAGAAGAGTGAGACTGTTCTATGATTAGTCACGCATGTGTTTTCTTTTTTAAAGAAACATCTGATTATAACACTCAGGTCCTATTCTCGCGCACGTTATCCTAGAGTCACTAACCTAGTAATGATCACGATGAAGGTATTTCTTCTACATATTTAGGGTACAGTCTGCTCATGTAATAAATTTGTTCTTATATTCCTGTACTTGTTGCTTAAACACCAGATACATTGGTATAAAATTCTTACAATTATAAGATAATTTTTTAGAGAAATCAGCTGTTAGTACTACAGGTGCATACCATAAACTTTCCAATCTAATGTGCACTCTTATGGTTTAATACAGTTTTTTCTTTTTCAGTTACGTCAGACTTGATGGTCTAAAAATGTATAGAGCAGGAGTCCAACTTAACTGTTTCTCAGTATAGTTTCCACCAACTCAACAGTAACACTTGCAAAATATTTATTCTTATGTCATAATGCCCGTTGTCCGTCAGTCCAGCCATCCTCTTCAGCTTTCTCTGATTCAGAGTCATGGTGGGACTGTCACAGGGCAAGAGACACAGTACACCCTGAAGAGGTTCCTGGTTGTTGTTGAACTTAAAGCAGTTAACTAGTTTACTGTAGATGACACTAGTAGGGAATAACCGTAGGACCTAAAACCTAGAGCATTCAAAGAGAAGTGTTTAAGGCTGTTACTTATTTACATCACTGATCAGCTCACTGTCAAGTTCCAAGAGGCTCAGTCATCACCTTGTTTGATGTTAAATTGATTACCGTGCATTCATACTGCCTTAAGATCATCTCAGATCAATCATTTGAACTAACCTGTTCCAATGCACCTATTTCTTTCTCTGTATAATCCTCATGTAGACAGATGTACAGTTTTTGCTGAATGAAAATCACTCAGTCTGACAAGTAATCTTCAACAGTCCCTGATGTACTGTATCAAACGAACCACCTCTGTCTAAATCTGTCTGAGCCCTCCCTTTTTTTACTATGTGAATGCTGGCAGGGAGGGCAGCCGACAAATGCATAGCTAAGGAAATATTTACAGTAAGAGAACACTCACACATGGTGGTTCTGTCTCTCTTGCCTGAATTGATGTCGGTTGAAGGTGGTGGGTCTCCACAATGAACATAAACAATCAGATGGAGCAGAAGCTTGCCTGGTGCTAACTCCAAACCCTTCAACATATAAACAGATATCATTCAGCTTTCTGAGTAACTGGTCATATAAAAGTGAAAGACGCCAACATGTGGAACTCGGAAAGTTATGTTTTACGGTTGTGGTCTGTTTCAGCATGTCGGTTAGCAGCTCTAAAATGTAATGGTCAAACACCAGGATATAGATGGCTCTAATTATGAGAAGTGAGCTGATAACTTTCACATATAATTGGAGTACTTCACTTGATCATAGCTAATGTTAATTTCAATAATACAGCATTAAACTGTTCCATTCTGGTTGTTACTCACTCTGAGGTATTAGTCCCTGTTATTGAAGAAACTATATATGAGTGGTCTAAGTAGGCTATATGGTGTATATAGAGTGTCACTACACTTACATTGTTCAATTAAAAATAACAATAAGCCCATATTTCCATCCTATTTCTTGATGTGAAGAGTAGTCGTGTTCACAGACCATGTAAGGAACATCTTCAGTATGATGTTCAGGACTACACCTTTGTTATAAAAAAAATAATTTCACAACTGTTTTATTGCTCTGGTAACTAAATATACAAGATGATGCATTTTGGAGATGTGTCAAATCTTTTACTGTGAGATATTTCTTCTGTTTGACATTATAGATAAAGATGCTCTTGCTATGTTTTGGACAGGAAAATTCCCTCAAAACTTGAACCTCCTTTTCTTATTGCACTCTTAGAGAGAACTTCCTTTGGGGACTCCTTGAGGGATGTTTTGGTCTTGGTCTTGACTCTTTAGATGACCCCAAACCCAAAAACCTCAGCACTCATTCTTCTGGCTCATGAAATATGTTTTGGACTCAAACCCCTCCCTTACAGATCATTAATACAACACTGTGTCTGTGCTGCCAGCATTCACTTATAGATATTGTGTTGTACAGAAACACAGCACAGAATTAACATAATCACTGTACAGGAGAGCTAGTTCAGCTTGTTCTGCTTAAACAAGATGAAATGTTTACTCTCTTTTCATGTTGCTGTTTTAATTTTCCAGTCAGACTCTGTTTGCATAAAGTGGTATCAAGCTATAGAAATTGTCTGTTTTGTGCAATTTCTTGGTTTCAAGTTTTCAGATTTGCACAGCTCTCAATTCCTATCTACATATATCACTAGCTGCAGACAGACTCCCTGTGCAGTCAGTCACTTGGCTCCTGCTCCCTGCCCTCGTTTGTTCTGAGAACACAGTGAAAGCGCAAAGATAGATTTTCATTGTCAGGTTGTATTTACATTTAAAATTGTTCTGAGCACTGCTTGTCTCAGAGGCTGCCAGGAGTGTATACTGTTTAATCCAGACACACCAGATAAATCGCAGGCAGTCTGGACAACCACCCTGAGCATTTTCTAGCAGGATCAAAATGACATCTATCAAATGGACAGCGCAGGACTGGATAATAAAGGCTTGTTTATGTTCCCTCCTGTAAAAGAAGAAGTCACTTTAGTGTTACAGGAAAGGTCAGAAAATTAAATGACCAGTAAAAGAGAGAGATCATAAACAGATTTGTAACTGGATATTGACAACAGTCAAAGTTTTCTGTAGAAACTAAAGAATCAGTGATATGGTGAATTAGGGGCAGGTTTATCCAGTTTTATCCAGTCTTCAACCTTCCTTTTATATCAAAAATTCTTGAAAGAGTAGTTGTCAAACAGGTAACTGATCATCAGCAGAGGAATGGGTTATTTGAAGAGTTTCAGTCAGGTTTCCTAATTCAACACAGTATAGAAACATCTTTAGTGAAAGTTACAAGTGTTCTTCTTATGGACTCATCTCTGTGCTTGTCCTGCTAGACCTCAGTGCAGTGTTTGATACTCTTGAACATAATGTTTTATTACACAGATTGGAGCTAAATCTACTGTGTTGCAGTGGTTTGAATCATACCTATCTAATAAACTCCAACTTGTCTAGCAAATGCGGAGTCTTGGTTCCAAAGAGTTTTGTGCTAGGACCAATTCTATTTACATTATACATGTTTCCCTTAGATTGTACCATTTGAAGGCATAGCATACATTTTCATTGCTATGTAGATGATATCCAGCTCTATTTATCTGTCCATGAAGCCAGAAAACACACACCAATTTGTTAAAGTGCGGTCTTAAAAACACAAAGACCTGGATCATAATTTCCTGCTTCTAAATTCCGATAAAAACTGAGGTCATTGTACTCAGCCCTAAAAACGACCTGAAAAGCTTTCAGGTGATCCAAAATGCTGCAATAAGAGTGCTGAATGGGTCTAGAAAATAAAGCATATTTATCACATATTGGTTTCTCTTCATTGGCTCCCTGTTAAATCCAGAATTGAATTAAAAATTATTTTTCCTCACATAGAAGGTAATGAATAATCAGAACCCATCTTATCTTAAAGACCTCACTGCTGGTTTACATGTGGTTTCTATTGAAAAGTAGAATGGGAGACAGAGCCTTCAGCTTTTAGGCCGCTCTTTAGTGAAACCAGCTTGCAGTTTGGATTTAGGAGACTCTCTCTACTTTTAAAATATTCCTTGGAAAAAAGCAACCCTCCCATAGTTATGCTGCAATAGACCTACGCCTCTGCCTGTTCCCATGATGCACTGAGTTTTTTTTATTTTTATTTTTTACCTTTTTTAATTCCATCTGTGTTTATACAGCATTCGGCATTTTCTTCCAAAGTGTTTTTTTAAATTTCCTGTCTTCCTCGCCTCACCTCCAGCTGGTCACAGCAGATGGCTGCCAATCCATCAGCTTGTTTTGACAGAGATTTCTTCCTTTTAACGGGGAGTTCTTCCTCCCCACTGTTGCCAAGTGCTTGCTCATAGGGGGTCATCTGATTTTTGGGGCTTTCTCTCTAATATTGTAGGGTCGTTACCCTACAAAATAAAGTGCCTTGAGGTGACCGTTGTTGTGATTTGGCACTATATAAATAAAATGTATTTGAACTGAATTATACAGTCTCTTGGTTTGCAGGGATTTCTGTGCATTTATCTGCAGAAACTACTCTTATGTTCACATCTTTTAGATAATATTTAGAAAAGTTCAGGGATTTGTACATGGATGAAAACTGCTTTAGATCAACAATTAACTTCCTGCTGCAGACTTGTCATTTAATTTTATAGCCCACTCACCATGTTTCAGATGTTTAATAGATGCTGTTACTCTGATGAAGCCAAACATTATGTTTCTAACAATGAGATTTAAGGAAGCCAGATAGATAACCCTAACCTCGATACATAAGTCAGACTGTTGCTTTATATAGATACCAACTAGCACCCCTCTTGTCTTTTAAAGACTACACTAAAGGGAAGACAAATTGTTATACAATTATTTCTATCAAAGAGTTATTTTAGACATGGACATGGGGAAGAGCGATAGCATTATCAGCAATGGCTTCGATTAACAGACCAGACCACCTCTCAGTATTCAGCGTGACAAGGAACACAAAGTGTTACTCAACATTCCAGCTGTCTAACAAAAGAACAGAGCTTTATTTTTTTTTATCTTTAGGTGGATTTAGTAATGCAGTTTCTAAATCTAGTGTGTTGTTTAAATTATTATAGATAAGTTGTCTTCTGTGAATTAGATTGGTTTGTTTCTACAAGTTTATCAACTGTGGGTTTATCTACAGAAGATTATGGTATTCTGGACTTTGTGTTGTACAAAAGGTTGTTTGTCTTTATCCCTTTTTCTTTATTGTTTTATGCTGCTTCAAGCTAGTTTTGAAAATACAGCCTAGCATAAAAAACTAGAAACAAGAACAACTGAATAATCAAACTATACAATAATCAAACTCTTTTACCAAGAAAAGTTTGTGCAGAAAGACACAAATGGCACTAGCTAATAACAACAATATGACCATATAACATCAGAAATTTGTTAATGGAATTTATAATAATTATATTATAATTAAGTAATTATATTACTTGAACTATGCCAAGTGATTCTTCAGTTAACAGATATCGTCTATAATCTGTAGGTATGTTTAAATTCACAACAAAAACTCTTGAAAGTGTTTGTGGTTATATTGTACCCTGTGCCAGTTTTTTGTCTGCCACAAAATCTGTCCTCACAGTCAACCCTGAAGCAGCACTGACAGAAAGCCACACTGCATAACCATTCTTTCGATAACGAATAAAATTGAAAGTAGAGATAGAGGGAAACACCTTGAAGAAGACAAGTCGCCATCTGGGTTTGGAAATGATTTGTTGCACTATCCTTGATCATTTTTATTTTACTGTAGGCTATAGAGTGCAGACGTATACTCTCACACCTTCTGATAGCGTGCAATTTACTGGTCTTAGATTGATTGTTTTTGTTGCCGTCATTCATGGAATTGGCAAGCAGCTTTATTTTCATGTGGCTTGTCTACCAAGAATGATCATACTGACAATGAATGTAAAGGAAATACTGCAGTACTAAGATTGTTTAGTGCAATTATGTAGCATCCAAATGTATTTATTTGGCTGCTGTATACCTAAAACCCCAAAAGGTAAAATCTACTTAATGTAGATTTAAAAAAAATATTTCAAGGTACATTCTTAATTATTCGACAAGACAAGGTTGCATAAGATGCTGTTGTAGTCTTATGCTGCTCACAAAATCACGATACAAGAGTAAAAATTGATAAATGGAATCAATAGAAGAAGTCTAATACCAAATTTCTCTCCTTGTCTTTCTCATAGCTGTTTTCTATCCATATTGAAGACTAACCTGAATGCAAAAGATTTAAGAAATCTTAACGAGGCCTCTGAAATTTATTCAGCCGTGTTGTACCGACGTAGGTTCAGAAGTTTAATCAAAATGTTATCTTAAATGTATCATATTGTATATTATTATTCAAATTTAATTCTTTACTGGAGTTAACACTACTGTTTGATTGAAAGGCTCTGATATTACTGCCACATATTAACACTGCTGTATGCATGTATGGTGCTCAAAAAAATAAAAGAATACTTAGGAAACACTTTAGATCTCAATGCGAAACAAAATTGTGTTGAGTATCTATACTGATATGGACTCGGTAATGGGTTAGGAATTAAAGGATGTCATGTAACCGCGTAAAGCACAGCGGCTAGCGGTGCAAACAGTGCAGTTCAGGAGGCCCGCCACATGACTAGTGGCGCAGACAGAGCTGTTCAGGAGGTGGAGACGGACCAGGCAGTGCAGCAACCACTGACTTGGACGGGCAAGGCCAGGTGACAGCACTGAGACCTCGGGCGGAGACGAAGCGAGCTCGGGCTGCGCAGGGCATGCAGCAGGCTCCACTGTTGACTGAGGCTGATGTTGAAGCCTGGCCACTCTTCCCCTGGGAACAGGTGTGGGTGCAGGGACAGACCGGACACAAGGTGCTCCCACCTGACGAACTGGTATGGGTGCAGGAGTTCATTGGGTCAGCTGCCCTCACCCAGTGAACCTGTGTAGGTGCAAGGACAGGCTGGATCCCAGCAGCTCCCACCTGAGGAACGGGTATGGTGGAGGAGTCGGTTGGGTCACAGCGGCCCTCATGTAGGGAACTGGAGTAAGTGCAGGGACAGGCCAGATCCCAGTTGCTCCCACCCAAAGAACAAGTACGGGAGCAGAAGAAGGCTGGACCCTAGCCACCCTGGGAGCAGGAACAGGCGGAGAAGATGGCTCGGGTAGGAGGAGCAGCATTCACCATAGATAGATACAGGCTGACAGAGATGCACAGACTCTATGCCAACAAGCTGGCGGTCTGTCTCAGTCTGGGCAGATTTAACCCTCTGCGGTCACTGACGCACCAATCTAAAAGCCAATTTAAGATGACATAGCAACAAGATGCAGCCACCCCGAGTCTCGATTTAAACTTGTGTAGAAAGTGTGGATTTCAAACTAAATATCAGTTTTTAAATTGTGTTAATAGGCCACGTAAACCTGGAGTGTCATGGTCTGGGTGAGTCTGTGTTTTTCCATAGTGCCTGGCGCTCCTCCTTTGGGTGGAGTCATCACTCCTCCCAGGGCTTCCACCTGGAGCTGATTAGACCAGCAGTACTTAAGACCAGCACTCACAACTAACCCTCGCCAGAACGTCTGCAAACCTATTTCACAGAAATACTCTCTCCATCTTACCATAACTTCTCCAACCTGGACGCTGGTCACTTTTGCTCCATCAAAGCCGGTAATCTCTCGTTGAATGAAATCCATCCACACCTGTCTGCTGCCCTGCTTCACTGCTTGGAACCTCAGGATCAATCCTCACTGGACTCACCCAGACCACAACCACTCGCCTTCCCCTCCAGCTCACTCCACCTGCAAATATTGCCCTAGTCCGCTGACTCGAGCCACAGTTTCCCTGCCAAGCCCAGCCAGTTTTAAGCTCATGTTCCCAGCCTTCCTGGTCAAGAGTTTCATAGCTCATGTTTTATGTACTCTTGTTTGCAAATTCATAGTTCACATTCATAGCCTTAGCTCTTGGTTATTCTGTTTTTCACGTCATTGTAAATAAAGTTTTCTGGAATCTCAGCTCTGAGCCTTCATTGTGAATCTGCTTTTGTGTCCGCCTCTCATTGCTGGCTACTGAGCCTTGACACAGAGTTATAATAGAAAAAATACACGAAGTGTGTTTCCTGAGTACTATCGTCATGTTTACTGCGGGAAGAAATGGTAAAAACTGCATTTTCCAAGAACAGCGCTCGAAAGCACTCTCTGCTTGCAAGCAAAAAACCACTCATTTCCAATTGCTGGAAAAATGTACCATGTCGAGCAATCAAAAACTTATATGGCAACATGTGGTATTTGGTTGTTTAGAAAAAGAGGGGTATGTTTTGGGAGTGACCAGTGAGGGAGAGGGTGAGCGAGCGAGCGAAAGAGAGAGAGATGGCGAGTACTGGAGTATTGTTTGGAGTGTAGTTAGTGTGTTGTCTTGTGTAGTTGGTGTGTAGTGTAGTCGATAGTTTTGTTTTGTGTTTCAGAACGACTGCTGAATGTCACAGGTGCTGCCAAAAAGCCACAAAAGGCAGACTGCAATGTAAACGCTCTCTCCAGGTGGAAAACAGGAGGAGTGATGCACCTCCTGCTTTCAGGCCTGCAGGTATCAGGCTTGTGATGTGCTCCGCTGTCCTTTAGTGGACAGAAACTGTTGTTTAGAGTGGCACAAATAATTTGTGAGGCATCTTATTTGACGGAGAACACCTGATTGTTCTGTAAACAGTTTTAAATGTTTATAAAAAAATGCCTGAGGCATTGGCTGCATTTTTAAGCACAACTTTGTTGTTTGCAGAACTTGTGCATAGGTTTTTAAAATTTACAATTTATATTTGCATTTCAAGTTGTGAAAATGATTCGTTAAACATGTGTTTGGTTTTTGACAGTAAAAATATAACTTTTTTCTACTCTGATTTTATGTTTTTTGTCTGATTTTAGATCAGTTGTGTTAATAACTGTAAATTTAGACATGCAAGGTTATGCTGAAAAGAATGACACCAAACAAGGAAAGGTAAACAGTTTTTAAAGGTGAACTGTAGAGGTAAAATCAAAAGTATTCAAAAACGACCAATTACATCCTGGACCCCAGATGATGAAACAGTTCTGGAATGGCTTGCTCAGCAGTGAAGTCAGACCTTTTAGTTGTAACAACAACACCTTGTTTAGTCTTTAAACATCCTGGCTTAGCAGCAATATTTTCCTGCTTGTCATTAACCAGTCTCACAGACATTGCCTTATCTACTGGCTCCGAAGCTCAAGACATTGTTTTGTCTTCGGCAGGTGCAAATACATTAAACTCAGTTTTATCATTACCAGGCTGCAGGAAACCAGATATTATTTTACCACTGACAAAATCTAAAATGAAAAAAACTCAGTTTCATAAACAGCTGGCTCAGACACACCACAAGCGGCCTTAAAGTCAGCTGGCTGAGAAGCTTGAAACAAAGTCTGAGTTGTGGCAGGCTTCTGAATTAAAAGCTGAGTTTCATTATGTGCCAGCTGGAAACCAGAAAACTCAGCCTTTAAACAGATTGGCTCAGCAACAGAAAGCTCAGTCTTACTCACTGGAGCAACTGTTTCAGTAGACCTGATGCTGACAGGCGCAGGTGGAGATGCTGACTTGGGTATTGGCGAGGGTGGATGCTGATGGGAGCCTTGCTTCCTACTGGAAGAGGGAGCTCACGGAGCTCGGGCAGCATATGCCTTCAACAACCTTTCTGGCTGTCTATGCTGGCATGAGATCCCAGTACTCTGGATCAACATCCAGTGACATACAGCCTGGAGCCCTTTCTTCAGGGCCAGGGTGCTGGCGGCGTCTGAGGAGATGAGTAGACAGACGAAGAAGCTGGAGAGGTTGGAGATTGAGCGGTGGGGGAAAAACTGCCCACCCTCACCACTGGAGGTGCTGGCAGGGCACAAGAAACGGAGGATGAGGTTCGGCAGCTACAAGGGCCACCTATGGCCAGAGGAGTCCCATAATAGGGAGACTCATGCTCTGGTACACCCACCTCCTTAATTCCCCCAGGTAGGAGGCGATTGGTCGTTGCTAATACTTAGATAAGTCCGCTGGGTCCATTGTGGTCGCAATCATGTCATGTAACTGTGTGAAACAGGAAGGATAGGACCCAAAATGCAGACTCACAGGCAAGACGGAAACTGAACTAATAGACAAAAACACAGCTTTATTGCTGGAATAACAGTTTACAAAACTAACACTGGGAATGCACTAGAAACCTAAACTAAGAGGCAGAACACACAGATGGGGAATGAGTGAGATCACGACACCCAACGGATGTAGACACAGAGAATATATACACAAGAGGGAATCATGGCAGAGAGGAAACACCTGGGAAACACGGCTGGATATAATCTAACTGATGAGACAGGAGAACCAAAACTGAACATGATTTACACAGGACAAGTGACTATCAAAATAAAACAGGAACAAGGATGACAAAGGACGCCACATGGTTTGATGCAAATAAAAATTATCAACTTACAGAACGCTGAATTCAAAGATACCCAGAAAATCAAAGTAAAAAAACTAATGCGGCAAGCTAGTCCATTTTGCCAAAATTTTATTGCAGCAATTCAAAATTGACGTTACCTAGCCTGTAGAGGTCTGTATACCCCTCCATGGATATGCCTCGCCAGGCCATTAGTGGGCACAATAGTCACACTGAATGATGTTACGAGGCACAAGGCACCATAACTTCTTCACAGTTTCTCCAGACCATCATGTCTGTCACATGTGCTCAGGTGAATTTTCTCTGATCTGTGAAAAGCACAGTGGTGGACCTGCCAGTTCTGGTACTCTATGTAAAATGCCAGTTAGGCTCCACAGTTCTGTGCTCCACTGCACATTCTCTTTTAGAAGGAGGGATTTTTTTCTTCTAGGCTCCACCTAGGGGGTTGGGCTCCTAGTTCCTGCTCTTCAGCCCACACTCCTGGTTTTCTTCAGCCTTATCAAATGCAGTATTTAAGGATCAACTCCAGCACCCAGTTCTTGCCAGATTGCTTCCAGCTATTGAGTTGGTAATCAGGTTCCCCTATGGCTTTGAGTTTACTTAGAGTTTTTGTAGTATGAATTCCTGCATTTCTCTCCTTCATAGAGCTCCTTGTGTGGCTGAAGACTGGCTCACTACTCACCTTCCATATTCACTTGTCTGCTCACACTACCTTGGATCTGAGTTACCCTAGTGGCTACCTCCCCAGTGCTCTTCCAACCATTTAAGTAAGGCCATTCTGTGAATCTCAAACACAACTGTGATTCCATCGTGCTGCCATTCAGTCTCAGTCCTTCCACTTCCTAACAGCCATCTCCTCTTCTTTTGAACCATGAACCCATGCGGCCAGTCTGACCCTGCTGAGACCTCCCTCTCACACAATCCCCTAGTGAAACTCTCTATTGTATTAATAAATTCTGTAAACTGCAAGTTGCCGTCTCCTGGGTCCTGCTTTAGAGTCCATTTGGTGAACTTGCCTTTTAAGGCCATGATAACTAGAAGTCATCGGGCCCTTAGACCACCTTCATGAATCCTGTTTCTGATTGTCAGAGACATTCACACCACTGGCCTGCTTGAGATCATTTTGTAGGGCTTTGGTAGTAATCATCCTGTTCCTCTTTGCACAAAGGAGCAGATACCAGTCCTGCTGATGGTCCTGTCCAGCTCTCCTAGAACAACTACCTTTCTCCTGGAATGTCTTTCATCCTCTTGAGACTGTGTTGGGGGAGACAGGACATATGGCAATGGCACCATATTGACATATGCCGCTGAAAGGGTTGGACTACTTGTGCAACCTTTGTTAGGGTCCAGCTATTGCCTCAGGATACCAGTAGTGACACCAACTCTGGCCAAGTGCAAAACTAATTTAAATATTTCCAAGATAAGTGTTGCGTGAGAAGACTTGCTCCTAGAAGGACTTTGATGATTGAAGAGAAAATATGTGAAGCAATATGCTACATTGCTTATCTAAAGACATTTTTTAAACAATAGAGGGTACTGAATATAACACACTTTTTAGAAAAAAGCAAAGACTGGAGCAAGAAATTACATATAAATAAATTACATATGATAAAAAATTCAATTTACAGTTATTTACATTTGAGAAACTTGTTACTGTTTTGTCTTTATTCAGTAACTACACCATTCTTTTTTATTAGAACACGCACACACGCCCACGCACGCACACGCATACACACACAAAGACTGAACCGGACATGTGCAGTGAACAGAATCTTAAACAAAAGAAATCAAGTGATCAGTCAGGATGTGCATAAATAACGGCCAGTATACTAAAATAAATTAACATCTTTTTCTATCTCTTGATGTTCCATCTGCATCATCATCATCAAAGAACACAGTTAATCTCCCATATTTTCCATGACTCCAGCTCTCATCTCTGGGGCTCAATTATTTTTCATTTGCTCCCATGGTCTAGAAAGGAATAACATTACATCTTAAACACTAACATGCCAAAAGGGGGCTTTTGATTTAATTAAAGATGTTAATTTAGGCTTTTTGTGCGCGATTGCATATCCATGAGAGGCTTTATGTGGATTCCCCGCATGTGTCTAAGTGTTAAGATCCTACAGACCTCAGGAAAACCTTATTGTTCATCTTCTTCTTCTCCTCTCCTGCTTCTTTGCTCTCTGACATTGTGAAGATACTGAACTACCTAGAACCACCTGAGACCTAACACACACTCACAGGTGGGAATAAGGTTTCACCTTAAGTTAAAAGTGATTATTTTCTCTTGAAACAACCCTGTCTACACACTAGCATGTCAAATAAAGCTCAGAAGAGGGTGAAAAAAGCCAGCGTTGTAGCATTGCAGCGGATCCTAAAGGCCACAGTAGCCTGGCTGCCCGCCTGCCGCTTGATGTTTAACAAGCTGGTCATTTAAACACCGCTAATAAAACATCTCCTGCTGAGGGCATAGACTCTTCATAAACCTTCACTTCACAATGTTGAGTGTATGTTTCCCTTTGCAGCAGCCTCTCTCCCTTTCTCTCCCTCTGACCAGTGAACATTCAAACAGGCACTTATGTAGGCGTCATGTTTTTAACTATAATTGGAGTGATAAAAGTGAAACAGCCACCATATTATAGCAGCTGTAACTCATGTCCAGGCTAGGGTAATGTATAGAAACATTTACATGCTGTTTAGGGATTATTGCTATGTAAAGAAAGTTTACAAATTTAGGTCATAAATGGAACATAACTATGGTAAAGTGAGCTGCTATATTAGATATAATAGACGCCAATATTTGACTCAAAGGATTAGTTAATTTTGTGGAATAAGCTTAATATCTTCTGGGTTAAACGTTAGATGAGAAGATTAATAACATTTACACTAATTAGTCACAACAGTAAAACCAGCTGCGTCCCTAATCCTGATATTGTGTGGGTCCACCTTCTGCTGCCAAAGTGTACTCTGACCAGTGGAGTCTCCACAAGACTCGCCGAAAGCCTCTTGTGGTTTCAGGGACCAAGATGTTGGCAGCAGTTTTGAGATGGGGGCTCCGTGGATTTTTCTAAATGCATCCATTGATGCTCAATTGAATTCAATTTTGGAGAATTTGAAGCCCAAGTCAACACTGAACTCTTTTGTCATGCTCCTCAACCCGTTTCTAATAACTATTTGCACTGTGGCAAAGCACATAATCTAAACCCAAACCATGGTCTTTCCCTAAGCCTATCTAAGTTATTTTTGTGGCTTTGCCTAACCAGACCTTAACCATAACATTGTCATAGCATTAAAAAAATGTGGGCAAGCAATGATGGTGTTTAGGTTACCAATAGTGAAACTGCTTTTTTGTATTCTGCTATTTGCATCTAGAGCAGCCTATAGAACTATAGTGTACTAACCTTTGAAAACCGGTGCAGTGATTAGGGACTGTGACTCTGTCTGTATCTCAAACACTCTAGCACCATAAAACTTCATTTACGTATAGAACAATATGCCTAAGTTTCAGAAATGAGATATATTTACATTCCTTGGATCAATACAAGCTCAAAGTGTTGAATTTTATGAAAGTATGAAAATCTCTGAAATCTCAGTTTTTGTCTCTATATGGTGTTTAGATTTCATACCAAAATTTGCAGCAAAGTTGTCAAACAAGATGTCAGCAGCAGTGCTTGCAGTGCTTTGATCTATCAAATTTGGTATATCTACTCAAGAGCTTATCATTATCACTGCAATTAACATCTGCGTTACTAATTAACTAATAAATGTTTTCCTTATCAAATAATTTGTCTTAAGTGGACTTACACTGTGGACTTAACATAGAATTGTGGTGAGACATTTCAACTTGTCAGGACATCATGCAACCACTAAAGTTCTTCTAGTATAAGATAAACTGTGAATCATACAAAGCTAGTCATCAGTCCACCAAAACAACTGTAATCCAAATTAAAATAAAGAGCTTTTAAAAAAGCCTAACAAAGGGTATCAGATAAAGTTTAGATTTTTAAAATGTGAGATCATATCAGCACCTTTTTTTGTGTATTGAAAAGTACTACTGGGGGTATTGCAAAATGCAAAAATAAAAATAAAATAAATAAAATAGAATAAAAATCATTGTGTACCATCATAATTTTAACATAATAAGGTCAAGTTGCCATTGCAAGTGTGCCCTGCTGAACTGCCTGGTGCGTTCATCACTTCTTGCAGATATTTATTTACTGTTGTAACCCTTTGATTTTGCGGTCTGTATTTAAGGCATATCTCATGCTGACATCATGCTCCTATGAGTTGTAACAAAGAAAGAACAACCGACATCATCATTCCTTTTAGAGGACTTGCAATCAAGTATTGAACTGAAAGTTTGAGCTGGTAACATTAAAAACATTAACATTAAATGGTCAACCTCTGGAAAATAATGTGTGCTTGATAATCACTGGCTGAAAATCTATTATTAATGACATAATGTATTTCAAAGCGAACTTATTCCTCTAACTATCAAAACTTACACAGAAATAAATGATATAGTCATATTTTTTAGAAACAATCTGTGAGTCTGCAGATGTGGAAAGGGCATTTGTAATATTCCCAAATTGAGTTCAGCGCAGTTTTCACTTTTCCCAGAGCTGTCAAAGAAGACAAACATGAGAAATGTAGAAGTAATCAAACAGATTTGGCTGAAGACTTGATAAAATTTGTGTGAGTTTCTGGGTTCCAGGACTCCTGGGATTGACCTCCCTGAGAAACAGCAGGTCTGGGTCACATTCAGGGCAGTGAGGGAGGTTTCTCCTTTATCACTTTCAGCCTGTAATATCTATTTCATCCCACTGTGGCTCCAAGTCCTAGAGCTTGATTTGAGAAACTATCGTCTGTACTATTGTGCAATTAAAGAAAAAAATGTCGAAGTTACTGGATAATGTTGTTGGTCTCGACTAAAGACTTAGGCTAATGGAAATTTCCCAGCGCTGCAAGAAATACACATACTTTATGATAATGTGAAATTTATAGCAACACAATTGCTGTAACTTAAAGTGTAGTTTCATTAATGTGGAAACAAAGTTCGAAGAGCACAGTGCAACAAAGCAACTAATAAACTTTATTTTCTTTTTGTTGTATTCGTGTTCTTGACAACAGAACTAGTACAAGTTTTTAGGAAGGACATCTTACAAATTTCAGTAATCAGTAGCTTATTTCTCTTCACAGACAGATAATCTATGACTGCCCTGAAGTAATTTTCATGTAACATTCCTGTACAACCAAAATTGCTGGTTTCATTAGAGTGTGGCTTTAGGAGGCTATAGCCTAAAACCCCTTGGGGCAGAGATATATTAGGTTTCCTCCAATCCAGATGCCAAAGTTCTTCAGTCATTGCAAACCTGCAGTCATTGGACAAAAGCAAGATTACAATCCTGAAATGTAATACACGATTTTTTTACACCTCTAGTCATGGGAATCTAAATTTTCTTTGCAGAATGACAGAAACTCTTTAAATAGTGGATTCTAACACAGTCGTCTTCATCATAATAACTAGAGCAATAAAGACCTAAAGTTAAAAGTACAGGAAGTGGCTTTAAGGACAACAAAATGTCATCTGGATAAAAGGTGTAAGCTTTATAACATAAGATAAAAGGTTGGTTGAACACAAAGGAAAAAAAGTGATTTTATTTATTAAAAACCCAAAACATGTGGGTATTTCAAAATGGCTATCATGTTGCAGTCAGTCTATAGCCTCCATCTGCTTCTAGACCCCTACCATCATGCAGCAAGGCTGCAGCTGCATCTGCATCCCCTCTCTCTCTCTCTCTCTCTCTCTCCCTCGGCTCTCCCTGACCAGCTGTCACCAACAGAAGTTCAGGTATCCCGTTTCCCTTCGAGTATTTGGTCCTTACTTTCAAGTCATAAATGTGAATTGATATTAACTAGAGAAAATTCTTAAAACTTACCACTTCTCTAAATATGTACCAACAACTGACAATGCGGCAGTTTCCTTTTTCATAGCTCTTATTTTCTACTCTTTTGACAGAAAATCCAGTCAAAAGAGCAAAACCAACAAGCAGTTATCCAAGTAACTAGTATCATATATGGGCCCAGATCCTAAATGCTTGGTGCCATGTCCAAAACCTATTAAAATACACACACAGGCACACACACACACACTGATCACCCACAGCTTTGCACTGAGTGACATTTTGCTTCATTATGAGTAATGTGGGCAGTGGATTTTTTTCCTGCTGCTATAAATGTAGTCATGTGAAAAAGAAGGTTTTTTACAGGAAATTTATGCAGTCTTATGAAAACCTAAGTACACCCTGTGATTCAGTAGCTTATAGAACCACCTTGAGCAGCAATAAATTGAAATACTCATTTTCTGTATAACTTTATTCAATCTCTCACATCATTGTCTAGGAATTTCTGCAAGCTCTTTTTTTACAATATCACTTTAGTTACTTAATGTTTGTGTGCATTAATTTATATACAGCTGTGTTTAGGCCCACCACAGCATTTCAGTCAGGCCGAGACTTTGCAGGGGACATTGACTCTGTTTCTTTTTCAGTCATTCTGTTAGAGATGCTGGTGTGCTTGTCATCATTTTGTGATTGCAGAATTTAGTTTTGACCAAGCTTTACCTGTTGGACCGATTGCCTCACATTTGACTCTAGAATACTTTAGTATACTACAAGGTGCCTAAGTGCTCTGGCTCCAAAACAAGCACAAATCATCACATTTTTACCACCATGCTTGACAGAGTAAAGCCTGAGATGCAGCTCTTGGGTTTTTTTTTTTTTGGGGGGGGGGGGGTTTTTGG
>VUQG01019675.1:27643-57567 GCA_015106755.1 Etia nguti | reverse complement strand
AATTTAGACAAAGCTTGAAAATGTCTTTCTATTTTATAACTGGCCCTACATTTACACCTTCACATATAAAAGTTTCAACTCAGTTTATGAGCTCAAACTGCCATACTATTTTTGTGAAGTGAATCTTCTTCTTTCGGCTGCTCCCTTTAGGGGTCACAACAGCAGATCATCTGCCCCCATCTCACCCTCTTCCTAGCATCCTCCTCTGCCACATCACTCTTCCATATGTCATCCTCCACTACATCCATAAACTTTATCTGTGGTCTTCCTGTTTTTGTCCCGCCTGGCAGCTCCATCTTCAACATCTTTTGTCCAGTATATCCACTATCCTTCCTCTGCACATGTCCAAAACATCTCAGCCTTGTTTCTCTAATTTGTCTCCAAAGCATTGAACTTAAGGTCCCTCTGATATACTCATTTATAATCCTGTTAATTCTGGTCAGTCTCAATGAAAATCTGAAAATCTTTTAATTCTGTCACTTCCAGCTCAGTCTCCTGTCTTTATGTCAGTTCCACCATCTCCAAGCAATCCATCATAGCAGGTTTTACTTTGTAAACCTTCCATTTCCCTCTTGCTGATATCCTTCTGTCACGCCTCATACTCGTCTCCACCCACTCCACCCTGCCTGCAGTCTTTTCTTCACCTCTCTGTTGCTTCGGATGGTTGATCCCAGGTTTTTAAACTCATCCACCTTGACTACCTCCACTCCTTGAAGACAAATTATGGTTGGCTTATTATTGTGCCCTTTATTTTATTATGAAATGCATTGTTTTTGAATGGTTGCATCTTAGTCCAATCCAAACCATGTGATTATCATACACTCACAACACAGGAATATAATCGTGTACTTGACCACATTAGCACTGCAGATATTTGCAATTTATTTTAATTCATTTTAAACCCGAGGCTAATTTAAGATGTCAGTCGTGATTTAGAGTGGCATTGAGTTTGTTATGCCTGCACAGAAATTCAATTTTGAAGTCAATTAATGAATTCAACCTAATAGCGAGTGTCTCAATAATTAAAATCTCTCCACTTCTAACTTGTCTTCATTTTTCATGTCAAAGATCCATTACTGTTGTGGCATATTATAACCTCAGATGTCTCATCCAGCATCAGGACCGGAGGGGGATATGAGAGCTTGTCCATGCAAATTGTCTTGGGTGTCAGTAGATCTCCTCTTCCCGTCTCACTCCTCTTCTGAGTGGCCATGCACAGTGCAATAATACTTCGACAATAAACTCATCCAATCAGTCACACTCTGTTAATTATAAATGCTTATTATTTCATTCATCACATGTACTTAAACACGTGTTGTATACTCTTCTGTGTGTACTACGTGGTAAAACGATAAACTAGAACAATCGCTGACTAAACAGGTTTATTACCACAGTCACAGCGCATTACTCTGATCCCAGAGAGGACATCTCAGCTTTTCAATTTCATTTCATTGCTTCTCTTCCAGATCATAGGAGTGGACATTGATCTGATTTAGAAACGAAATAAATGTTCTGGATTCTTTTTTTGGTACTTTATTTTGGTAACAATGATTTCCGACTGATTTTATTTGCCATTTAATTCACCCGCAATCTGTTGTATATCTCAGTTTATATGCGTATAAAACACTTCTTGATGTCCAGATTTGTGTCTTTAGCTCAAATCTTATCAATCTAATAAAAATGAATGCAGTGTGTCTGCAGGTGGCGCTGCTTTTTTATTATTGCATGTGTTTCTCAGTGATGTTAATGGAGACCTTTGGCACTTATTATTGTAAAAATACAAACAGACAGTATTTTGTTTTCACATGAAACACAATTTGTTATGGAATTTCCAATTATGTTATGCTGCTTATGGAAATTCTACTACTCTGTGCAGTACTGTGGAAAACAAAGTAACAGCCATGTGCTGTTAATTAAATGCACTTGATTAAATGTTCATCAGCAATAGTGACCACCTAAAAGCAGAGGTTTTGGCAGATCCCTGCAACAGAATGGCTGAACGTGAAAAGAAACAAAATGTTGCAATGGCTCAAAGTCCAGACTTCAACCTGATTGAAATGCTGTGGCAAGACTGCAAGAAAGCTGCGTATAGAAAGTAATACCTGCAGACCTCAATGAACTCAAAGAATAGTGGGACAAAATTCCTTCACAAAGATTTTAGACTCATAATGTTCAGAAAACGATTACTTGCTGCAGGCTGTACTTAGTTTTTCACAGCACTGCATACTTTGGCTGACTGTTATTTTTAGTGAGCTGTGAGACTTTGTGAAATCTGCTGTTCAACAGTGATTTCAGCATAATGTATTGATTAATATCATTAGATTGAATCCCGAGACAGCACGTGTGGGTGTCACTGAGGACCAGCCCAATGCATAAAGGAATAAGCATTAATAAAGGCCAAATACTTTAAGACTGTGTCATAACCTTTTAACAAGGCAAACACATTATGACAGCAAAGGAAATATAAGAGAGCAAGTGAGAGACAGAGTGAGAGGCAAAGAGAAAATAATAATCTGTAAATATTAATTAAGCTTGATTGGTGTTTGGTGGTAGGGAAGCAATGCATTATGCATTCCGCTCAAAAAGTCTTTTAAGCATAACAGATGATGGAAGTAGAATTTGTCAGCTTTTGATCATTTGTGTTCAACTTAAACCACATCTTAAGGTTTGCACAACGCAGGGAATAAAGTATGCCTACAGCACCTTTTGCACCAAAGCAAACCAAAACACTTTGCATAGGCTGTGTCTGTTCTGCCTGCATGTCACAAAGCGACTCTTGTCCTGACACCTCCAGCCTGAGCAGAGTTACTTTTATGTTTTTTGGTTACAGCGAACAGAAACACTCATACAGGTAGGTGAATAAGCTCTCATTTAATTCAACAAAATGAAATTATACAACTAGTGGTTAAAATCATAATTGAGTCCCATATAGGCTACATGTCTGTCACTGTAAGGAAACAGGTTGTGCTTGTTTTACACACTCGATTCGTGGGGACACACAGGAATGACATTTTCTCCTTATAAGGGTAGGGGTTTGGAGAGGCATGGCAGAGAGGGGCTATCTTGATTCAAGCCAGGGCTCACATCCAAATATTTATATCTCATAAATGATCACTCAAAGTCTGAATCCTCTTATGCTATAAAACTCACAGAGCAGAAATAGTCTTTTTCTGTATTTCTTAGCAAAATAAGACAGTCTCTTCATGTGCTCTTCCTGAGGAGAGACTGAATGAAGTGTACCTTCTGTATATGTGAGGTAACCATGAAAAATACATATTTATTATAGTAATATCACATAATTATCAATTCCATCTTCATATTTAGTTGATCATTATTGATAACAACAACTTCTTCGTCTTCCACCTCATCATCAACACAACATGTCATGGATGAGTCACCTTCGTAAAATCGTCTGAGCAACAAATGAAAAAGATCAAAGAGTTAAAAGCCAAGCATCATCGTGAGGCTGGATACATACTGGTCTTAACGGTACAGTACACTGACAAAAATAAAGACTCAAATAAATTATTAGAAGACACACTATCGATCATATATCATATATCTGTGCATGGCAGGTGAATAAATGCAAAAAGTCAGTCTACAACATCTCTCCAGGTTTCTCTCTTTCTGTATTTGAGTGGTAACCCAACAGAGAGAAGTCTGAGTCTACATGCGAGAACATTCTCCTAGAAGTCTCTGATGGAAGGAGTGGTTTATTGAGTATAAGACTGCAGAGACCAGATGTCTCCACACTTTGTGCACTCTAAATCTTTCAGTATCCCAAAGAACAGAACCAGTAGTTATGTCAGCTTTTTTCACCACTTCCATTTTGTTCTTTTGATCCATTCTTCCTAAACCTCCACACGAGAATGAGAGGAGTCTTCGAGAGTTAACCCACAATACCAGTGCTTGAAGACCAATGGCAGAAGAGCACGCAGGAGTAATCAGTTTGGAATTATAGTCCTCCCGTCTTGCATTCTTTCGATGATTGAACTGCAAAATCTGTTTCCATTTCTTTTCTTCCATCTAAAAGTCCATGGACATGGAGCGCTGTTGTGGATCAACTATGGTGGTACTGTTACGAGCACTGTTCCCACGAACACTGAGGGTTCCACAGGCTCCTCCCATCCCACCAATACCTCCAGCGATGCCACTAGGCCCTGCCATGCTCATGGCTCCTGCCATACTCATTCCACCACCCATACCACCACCCATTGCCACTCCTCCTGTTATACCCACCGCTCCTCCAATTGCTCCTCCTGCAATCCCTGATGCTCCTCCTCCTCCCATTGCTCCTCCACCTGTGGCTCCTCCACCCACTCCTGTTGCACCGCGCCCATAAATCTCACATGTGGTCTCCTCTGTGACTCGGTCCTCAATGACCTGCTGGTCGCAGTCGTGAGTCTGTGAGTGCTGCTTGTAGCCATAGCAGCTCTTCTTATAGCTGGCTGTGGAGTTGAAAGTCTTCATGGGTGGCGGCTTGGAGAAGTCGTTGTGGTAGGACAGCTCCATGGAGCTCAGAGTGGTGCGGCTGTGTTTCATACTGCCACCGCCAGTAGCCACAGAGCCTTGTGAACCACAGTGGTGCTCGTGGACGCAGCGGGACATAGTGGAGGAGCGCCGCATCTTGTGGAAGCTGTCCAGCTCCTCAGAAAGGTCAGCTAAGTCAGAGGACATCTCTTTGTCACGCAAAGAGAAGAGCTCGTAGTGGGGAGGGTCGAAGACCTCCTGGAATCCAGCCTTATTGAAAACACCAGGACGCCGAGCTACGACCTTGAAAAGAAAAAGATCCATTCAGACTATACACTTAAGTGATTACTAGGCCACTGGTTTTCCACTGTGATACAGCATGAGCATATATCAAGACAATAGAAGGAATAACCATTTTAAGTCTTAAAACTGTCAAAAAAAATGTAATAAATGTGCTGCTTGAAGCACTCTGAAAACGAAATTTCTCCTTTTCCTATATGAGTGATTTGGTCCAACATGGACAGAGTTTTTATTATTTTCCCCTTTTCATCAGGACCTCCCGAACATTAGACACTTCAAAACCTTGGCTTTTAAATCAGAATGAGTTTGTAATACTTTTATTTGTCTCATTTCTTACTCAAATCTTCTCATTTTATGCTTCTTTTTCTTAAATTTTATCATGTCATGTTTTTATCTCTTTTGATTATCTTAAATGTACAGAACCTTGGTCAACAGTTGTTGTTGTTTTAAATGTGCTATATAAATAAATTTGAATTTGACTATTTTATCACATGAGACATTTATGTATGTGTGCTTATTTTGTGCTGATCAACTGGATGGGTGTCAGCTAGGAAATGCCAGATGAATGTTAGGTAAATCCGAAAGACCTAACTCTGAATCTTCTCTAACTTTCTCCACTCAAACAGTCATGTTTCTGAAATGGTAAAACAAGTACTTAAGCACTTGTTTTACAACTACTTTTTGTGCCATAAACATAAATGAATAATTTAACTGAATGCACAATATTCAGTTATAATATAATATTAATATCTATTTTACATCAATTTAAAGCACGAGTCAAAAGAAGAGTACTCCTTTCTAGGGTCTCCACTTTGAAAAATGTTCAGTACTCACTCAGGGAGAAATCCATTATGGGGGAGTCAGAGACTCCAATATTTTTGGCCACCTCGAGACAGCCATAAAGCAGTGCTTACTGAGTAAGTAATGGGTTCTGGGAATTATGGGGAATCATAGACTGATGTAAAAATAGACGGAAAAGGAAGCTTAAGAGAAAATGGTGTAACATAAGAAGATATTACAATGCAACTATACTTTTCCTATCTCATGTACTGGATTATTTTTGACATGTGGTGAAATCTAAGCATAAGCTTTTTTTGTTTCCTGTCTTTAGAGCTACATTTGTTTCCAACTTGTAAGTAATTCCATTGCTTTTAATAATGTATCATTTTTTTTAGGCTCAGACATCTTTTGGTTGAATGAAAGTCCAACCACAACCAATGGCAAAACAAAGACTGTATTACCTTTTTTCTTGGCTGCTTCATCTGGACCAGGATGGAGATGATAAGAAGAACAAGAACTATGCCTGATGAGACGCCGATAACAGTGCCATGGGTCTTAGTGATCTGATGAAAAAGCCCCTTAGATCGTTTCTCTGTAGCAAAAAGGTTAACGAGAGGAACGGAAGCAATGAAAACTGGGAAATTTAAAAGCAAATCCAAAATCTAAAAACATGCCATGTAAATCTTAATCAGCTAGCTGGAAGAAAGAAGATAATCACCTTTGCAGTGGTTTTCATCCCATGGGTAGACACAGTTCTGAACGCCATTGCAGACCAGGGAGTTGTTAATACACATGTTGCTGTGACAGAAGAAAGTATTGTCGTTGCAAGGAGCTGCAGGCAAAAGACAATACACAGAGATAATGGAATTTAGAAAAAAGAAAACATCTGTCTAACAGTGCTGAGTAAAAGATGACTACACTGTGAAAAGGACCAGAAGCTATTTTGATGATAACAATAAAACAATAACAATAAAAGAACAATCATTTGGCTGTAGAAATCTGTAGAGGCCCATAATGAAAGATGAAATGTTCTATTATTTTGTGAAACACTGGAGGTCTAATGGAGACACAGTACACATAAGGCCATGCATCATCATTTCCTGCACACATAACATCGGGGTGACGAGGGGAGGAGATGACGGCTTCACTAAACTGCAGCCATCATGTCAAGGGACTCTAACAGAGGGGAGACAGAGAGCGGGTGGAGAGGGGGAATAGGGAAAAGATGAAAAGAAAGGCAGAGGTGGGGATGTGGGGGCAGAAATGGCTTCGGTTCATCATGGGGGTGCAGGTGGTTAGGCAGGTGCCGTGAGACACAGCACATTAAAGCAACTTTCAGCGTATGAAGACTGTGATGGCAGAGACAGAGATGACTGGTAATTGAGGCTGGCTGCTGAGCTCAGGAGATCGATGCACTTCCAGTCAGTAGGAAGACATGCAAGGCTGAAAGAAGATGCAGATGACTGCATACGCGTATAGACAATTTTGGAGCTGCAGCAAAAGCCAATTCTTATCTGCCAAGTGGAACTAGAGATGGGTGATGTGGAAACTGGGTTTAGGGTACTTAAGGATATTTATAGAGTATTTTGTTTATTAGTCCAGAGGAATTGTTTAGCAGACAGAAAATTTTAACACTAGGAGTTGGTTAATATTTCACAAACTCCTCTATATAACAAATGGAAAATTTGATTAATCTTCCTCGTATGTCGGGTTGAAAAGAAACAGGAGTGTGCAACTAAGTTTGATCTAAAGTAAAACTTCTTGTTGGGTCTAATACAAAATAAAGGAAATGAGAAAAACTGATCTTTGTGAAAGCAGCCCCATATTATAAACACATTTAACGCCAAGTGTGTCATATTCGATACATGAGTTTCTGAGACCTCTACATCATCAGTGTGGGTTTTTTCCAAAAAATCTGATCACATGAATAATCAGACACATGCAGTGCTACTGTAATAAACTGCACAGAAATAGCAGGAGCAAAAACTATACAAATTAAAACTAATATATGCAAATTGATATTTTATTTTTCTTTAATTTGTCAGAAGGTTCAATAAACACTCTAGTTTCTAAAAATTCAAATTTTATGGTAATTATTTTATGGTTCAAGCTTTACAGGGTTAAAAGAGCTGATGAGTAGTATGCTTTCATTTGATTTGTTTCCATTTCAGTTGTCAACAATAACAGAAAATTATGTCTACAGGATATTTTCTTCATCGAATTTCAAGTCAGTTTGACCCTAAATCCATTATTATCCAATTATTTGCCATTTGGATAAGATGTGTCGTATGTCCTGGACGGATGGCACAGGCACTTGACTTACACAGAAACAGCCATTTACGCTCACATACACAACAAACAGGAATCACTGAGTAACAAATGGGAGTTCAGGGAAAACATGCCAAGTCCAAACTGAGAGGTTCAAACCCAGAACAGGGCTAAGCACACTGTCCAATCCTAAAATCCTAAAGCTCGTAACTTGTGCAAAATATAACCCAATCAGATTCGTCCTGTTCAGTTGAGTAAAGGATGTAACAGAGAATAGATTGGAATAAAGTAATGATAACATTAGAGTCAGAGAAATCAGAAAAAAAAAAAAACAATTAGGCAGATAGATGATTAATGTATGATTAATATTTATACTTCTTTGCTGGGCCCAAAGGATGAGCATGCTTTTAAAATGGTGTTCACACAGATAAATATTGTTCCTCTTTGCATGCAGTACAAAGCAAAATCTGTCTCGTATGGCTTGTTCGCTTCTCCAAACTGTCCCTTCCAAGCTCCCCTGAGTAAACCATTCCACCCCTTTTTCTCTCTCTTTTTTTTTTAAACACACAAGCTTAGCGGCTCTGTGCACACAAACTCTCCGAGTCTTTATCACAGCTGAAACAGACTCTAGTTTGCTCTACTAGTTTCAACCCTGCTCCAAGGTCCATTGTGATGAGGGCTTTGAGCCTTCACTTGCCTCCCTCCACTTGCTTCCTCTGCCTCAGGGTTAAATAACTTTGACAGCGGGACATGCATATGGGCATGTATGTGAGGTTGTGCATGAAAGAGTATGTGTGCACTGGAGTGTGCTCTCCGTCTATTTCCCAGTGAGAAAGTAGACAGGGTAGCTCCCCTGACACCGCCATCACTTCCAAACCGATTATGTGTCTCTCGCCTTCAAAATGTAGTTTCTAGGAAGGTGTCAACAGTGCTTCACCCTCTTACTCACAGCCTCTCTCCTCACACAAGGACACAACTCATCTGAGTGTGTGCATTGTGTGGCCGTGAGTTTTTTTTAATAAGGCTTTCATGTGCCTGGTTTACATTTCATAGGGGATTCTGCTGGGAGATTAGAGCACATGAAGAATGACGGAGTGCAAAAGGCACAACTCATCTTGTACTAAGTGACAAAGATTAATTGTTCCCTCTGACCTCCAAGCAAACTTTAAGCCAGTCACTGACTCTGACCAAATAAAGTTTAGGAGTTATTCAGGAGTCTTCAGACTACTCTGAGATGAACTGTGTGATCAGAATTAATGAGGATCCAAATGATCTTAAGGACTCTTCAAGTAAAAAAAGGAAAAAGAAAAACACCCTTGCTGAATCTAAAAGCCATCAGGTTCTGACTGCAATGGTTATGGGTTTGCTGATGAAAACAACATTAGCATTCACACGGGGCTTGGGAAGTGTGCAGGAGAATGTGGCAATTAATATTTCAGTCTATTCAGGCATTTAATGAAAATATTACAGTGTGCTAACAGAAAACTGTTTTCTGCCTGGCAATTTCTTTCTACTTTATACGCAACCTTTGGCAGCGTTTGTCTGAAAATCTCTTGTCCTTCAAAAGTGATGAAGCCCAAACTAAAATTACTTCCATTAACCCCATTCAACATTTCCTTTCACCAAAACAGAGAATAAATTCCTATTTTCCTTTTGTAAGTGACCTATAATAAACACAGTATGACTCTGTGACATGCATATCAAGAAACAATTTGATACTTTCAGTTATTTAAAAATGCTGGAGTTAATAATTGGTTTTCTCATATCTGCGCTCTAAACATGGCGCAGCGTAATTAGCTTTCCTTGCTGAAATGGCACTTCAGTGTCTGTTACTGACTGCTGATGCAAATAGAACACAGGACCTCATAAATCAACAGTTTTTACGACTGCTTACGTGTGTGGGGTTAATAATGTAGAGCCTGGAAGATCCTGGAAGTATCAACATGTATGTATTCCCCTCCTTACGGATGGGAATTGAGAACTGGTTCCAGTTGAGAACAGGCACCAGATTCTCCAAGGTTTCAGTTTCTTTTATTAGTATGAGCACATTTTTATGAAACTTGCTGAACGCAAAACACAAGGAAGCAGAACTTTTTTGCATGCCCGAATCATATGTAAGCATTTTTCTTCTGTTTATTGAGTGTGTTTGGACTCAAATAGTAAATCAGCTATGCTAAAGCTGAAAACCTGTGAAGGCTTTTTTTCTTTTTTCCTAAACAGAAAAATGATGAAGACTCATTAGGGAACTGATAATGAACCACCAAACCAACAAGCAGAATTGATGATGGCAACGAAATCTTATCTATATAAATCCCTATGGCTTACTCGTTCTTAACAGAGAATTATTCAGCCAAAGAGGGCAAAGAAAACTACAAATCATATTCCTAATAAACAAATAATAACACAAAACTGTCATATTTTATCTTATTTGTCAGCTTAAAAAAAGCTGGAGATAAACAAATGGTTAAATCGGTTTAATTAGTCAAATCTACAGAGAGCCATGAAGTGCTGTTCAACAGCAGCATTAAACCCGCAGCAGAACGGCGGGTTTGATGCTGTAAAAATTGTCTAGCTCACAGTTTTTAAACGTGTGGTCGGACTGAGCCCATTCTGTGTATTCCAGATGGCATCCACAAAACTGATGTCTTATGCTTGCTTTTTTTTTAACAGCATAACAAATGGCTCTAGGCCAAATACTCAACCATGTGGAAGTTCACATGAGGGAAACAAGATGTAAAAATGCTGGGTCGAGGCTGAATTAGTATTGTCAAGAAGACTGGCACTCACGATCAATAAATGATGTGAACAGCATGCGGAAGCGACTGAGTCGGCTCTTCTCATCGGCCCACATTCGTACGACTCCCATGTCGTTGTTAAGCATCACATCGTTAGCCACAGTGCTGCAGAACTTGGCCTTCAGGTTTTCAATGGCACTGCTGCCATCGTACACAGCCACGAAGTTCTTCTTGCACTCATTGGAATGCTCCATCTGGTAGTCTATGAAGCGCAGGTATATCTGGGGATGCACAGGAGTTGCAAATCAAATGAAATTCACAGCGATACATCACTTCGCTTCACTGCTGTCTAACCATGACAGCAGACTAACTTTACTTTTTATGTCAGCAAAGTGTGAAAAATATTCATTAAATCAGAAAAGCCAATACAGCAGACACGGAAAATGTTCAGACACTCATAATAAACAGAACACAGATAAGAGAAGAACCCTGATGAACCTGTGAATGGCTGAAAAGCCCTTCTTTAGACCATGTTGGTATGGAAGCAGGATGAAGAGTTTAGCAGATGGAAAGAACATATGTTTACATTAACAAAGTAAATCTAATTTATCCAGGTTGTGATACATACACAGATAACTAGCAATGTATAAAAGTAAATCTGAGAATATGGAGCAGTGTGCTCTGTGTTCCTCACACACTGTCTTTTTCATGGTTCTCTTCAGAGAATGCCGTAGGAAGGAAAGACTAGTGAGCTGAACCTGCAGCTCTCCCGGCATTGAAAGTCTGGGCTCAGAATGAAATACTAATGGTGTGTTCACCTGGTCAGAGTGTCAGAAAATTTCAGCTTTCCAGAAATTGCAGTCAAACACAAGTATCAAAACACCTTGTATTTATCATGTTGTACTGGCCCAAAATTTAATGGGATTTTTAAAAACCTGACTGAAATGCACTAGTTTGTCCTTTGAACATCGCATCGATTCTCAGCCTCTGAATCTAACAGTTTCACAACCAAAATTTCACCTGGTTACAGCATGAAGCACAAAGAAGCATGTGATAAAGGATAAGCCAGTTACAAAATATATTTAATAAAAGCTACTTTCAGCTGCTCCCTTAGTCACAAGGGGTCACCCCAGAAGGTAGTTTCAAATGTTTGATTTGCCACATTTTAACACCAGACACTCTTGCTGACACAACCCCAATGAGATATGCGTGTCTCCTTACTGGACTGAAACAGGACCTTTGACTTGTTAGAGAAACATCTAAAACCTCTAGGCTATGGAGCCAGTAGAAAGTACAGTCAATACAGTCTCTTTATTAATACAATTTTGTTACTACACCTGTGCTTTTTCTACAATAACACTACTGCTGAGATACAACTTCACTTTGAGCCTGTGACCTGTTTATGAATGTCTTTTTTACAAACTTGATATAAAGGAAGGTGATGACCCCGGGGCTTTAAAGTGAAGCCAGTATTATAAAATATGTGCCGTAAACCTGCATTTTTTCTAATTACCACCAGGGGGTGCCTCCCTATTATAAAGCAGTCTATGAGAAAATACATAGCTACTGCAAACTAATTAATGACCTCAATCACTAGTTTTACATCAGTTAAGACAAAGTCATTTTCTTTCTGCTAACAGGGACCCATGCAGAGTAAAATAAACAATAAAGCCGGGTATGATTTAGGATGCCGGGTATGAATTCTCAGTCAGATCCACCTCTTGCTCCCAATGTGTGTTTCAAAAAAATTGGTGACGGTTAAAATGCCAGCCAGTCGTCAAAATTAATTTCACAAACCAGTGGTTTTTGTCACAGCAGCAATGTCCATCTTATCTTTACAGTCTATGTAGCCAGCACAGCATAGTTTGCTTATTATTAAGCCTAAGCATCTAACTGTGTTTCATTTCAGCTCCCACTGTGAGTAACTGCATAGCACGAGTCAACAAATTATTCTGCGAACAAGTCACGTCAGGAATAATGACATGATAAAATCATGACCATAGCTCAGATTAAATTTCAGCACATTTAGCTCGCAGACACCGGTGAGCAGGCAGCAGTTAAGTAGCTGCTGAGCCTGCTGCTCTTTTCCTTTTGCGTCATTGAGCTAATGTCTGGCCACTAAACTCTGTCCTTCTACTAAATTCAGATCATCTTCACTTCTGCCTCACACTGCACATGATGAATCAGTGAAGCGATTGTGGAGGCTACTTTCTATGCGAGTAAGAAAAGAATGCGTGTCCATGCAAATCGTGCATGAATAAAATATTACTTTCCTATATACATATCAGTATTTAATGTGCATAGGTAATTACTTGTACTGTGTGAATGGATACTGTGTAATTTGTGACTGAATGCATCTGCCACTTTATACTTAATAGGATGTGCATGAATTTGTGTGCATTAGTGTATTGAGCCCAGTGAGCAGCCCAGTAGTGTGTGGATGACTCATTTAGTCACGAGGGAGAAGCAGAGCAGCAATGAATTAAGGCTAGCCAGGTTGCAGTTGTAATTCCAATGAGATTTTTGATATCTAGTCATAAATATCAGAACTTATCACTGGGCTTTCACTCCTGGCCTGAAAATATTGCCTACTCGTGAATCTCCAGGGCCACACTAAATAAAATTTGCCTGCACTGCTTTTTCCCATGCTGCCTATCTGTGTATTTGCACTGCTCACACCTATTATGTTTTAAATTACAACCACAGTACAGGCAAGACTGGCAGAAGTGTTGCTCTCAATGAAAGGAGTGCACAATGCTACTGCATGCATTCATATTACATATTTAAATGTAAAAAAATTACTCTTACTCAGATTTATATCCACCGATCAGCCACAACACTAAAACCTCTGGAAGGTGAAGTGAATCAGTGGTCATTGTCCTACAATGCAACCTGCCTAGGCATTCATGTGGATGCTACTTTTTTACGTGCCAGCCATTCAAATGTGACAAAACTGGCACACTCCATAATGGAAATAACACTCTCAACAGCAACTGCACCGCTACGTTGTAAAAACTGCTCAGCTACAGCTCAAGGAACTTGATTAAAAAGAAAAAAAAGCCCAAAGTATTGAGTTGACACTACATGTATTGGCACAACCCTGATCTACCGAGACCCCACAAACCACCAGTGCACTCCTAGGGTCCCCCTTCAGTGGTAAACAGTAAACAGGTGGTTTGTCGGGTTGTGGTTTTACATCTTCTTGGCTACATGTTTACTTATTTACTTGCCTTGAAACAGAGAATATCAAAAAATAGTTTCCCAGTGACACAAAACTAGATAAGAGAAATGTGTAATAGCATCACAATAGTAATAGGTGAATGTGCAAAGAATTAATGATGCAAAGACAGAGAACAGTGGGAAGGTGAAGCAATGGAAAGTGGAGCACACTAAACAGACTGACAATATACAGGATGATTTTAGAGTTTACTTCATGACTGTTTAGATATTCTGAGTCGTTCCTATTCTTGTTTGTACTCCAAGGATCCCCCCACACACACTCGCTTCAACTCTGTTCACATTTCAAGTCCTCATGGTAAAATTCAAAATTACTTCTCCTCAGATTTCTTTTCATAGATGACTATTCATATCTATTCTGGGACTAACTGCATTTGTTGCAATGAGATTTTTGTATCACTTTCATGCGATCTTGGACAGGATTCATGCAGGCTTTTGTCATTTACACAGTTCCATTAGTGGCCAAATAAATATTCTGAGCTGGGGTGCGAACAGAGCCCCTGTGCTCTTACAATTCGCTGAGAAAGATGTGCAACCTCAATTTTCAGTGACGCTGAGAGGCATGAAATGATAGAACACAACTGAGAGAAACATTACTGATGGTTTAGATGTAAAATTTCTGTCTTTCTGTGGCGCCAACTCAGTATGTTGCCAGTGTAACAAATATCCCCAAGAGAGATGAATAAAAACCCTTGAATGTTATTCCACTTTATTTTGTAGTGAGAATGGAGGATGTTTAGAGATTTTATTTATTCAAGGTGTGCATTTGTCTGGCATAATGAAATGGCTTTGAACATGACCCATTCAAACAGAAAGATAGATACCAGCTAGATTTTAGTGTTTAGAAAGCACCACAATGGAGCTCGAGCAGGAGCTCGAGCAGCAAGAAATGTGTTAAGGATCGTACCTGCTTACTGACTAAAACGGACCCTTGTACTGACCTTGGACTGAGAAGGAGCCTTGATTGTCCAGATACAGTCCAGGGCATCACCAGGCTTCACTCGGTTTTCTTCCTCCACCTGACTGGAGCGGATAATCCCGTCCCATCCACCAACATTAAACTGGCATTCTGTAGAGAGACAAAAGAAATGTGGAGGAGAAACATAAAAGAAGAAAGAAATTAAAGGAAGAGAAGGGTGTAAAATAAAGAAGTCAAGAATAGGGTCACATGGATGTACATAAAAGAACCAAATAGAAAAAAAGAGCAGAGGATAACAAGAAAAATGGTTATTATGAGAAGAAACACATGACAAACAGAGGGACAGATGACGGATTTTATTGAGGAAAGAAAAGGATTTAAGGCTGAACTGAAGTCAGCATAGCGGATTAGGAAAAAGGACAATAGGAAGAAGAGGAACAAAGAGAAAAAGGCAGGGAGGGAAGAGCAAGATAAAAGAGGTGTGTGTTCCTTCCTTCATGTTCTTTAATTTGTGCATGTGTTTTCATGTACATCCTTTCAATTCATATACAGTTGTGTGCCTGTCAAGGTACATTTGCGCATTCAGCATTAATACCAGTGCCTGAGATAGCCTCCGGTAAGCTTCTGAGCACAGAGGAGCTCTTCAAAAAGGATCGAATGCAAACCTCCAAAATACTGAAGAGCTTACCTGGGATGGGGTTTAGCAGTCCACCCACGTGCAGATGGAAATCAGGGTCTGAAATGATAAGATTTCGATGGCACATTACTCTCAATCCACAGAGCAGAAACAGGTAAGAAGAGAACACAAGATAAGATCACATTAACGCATCCTAGATAAAGCAGAAAGGAGGTCTGTTTGGAGCTAATATCTGTCACCTGATGGGAGGCACTGATTTCTGGGCATATTGGGTTTAGATTTACAGGGCTCTGATGTTGAACTTGTCTCTATTGAACAGCAAGAAAACGGGTTGGGGGGGGATCTATGATTGAAGAAAATTGTAGATCCTATGAGAGAACTGTGGAAGTCCATTCTGTCTTTTTCCATCATCTTTTACCGGTAATGAACACAAACAAGATGGGAAAGGGGGGGAAAAAAAGGCTTTAGGGAAGATAAGTATTCCTTTTGTTATACTGAGATCAGATTCTCCTTTATGTTTTTGGATAAAAGCAAACTAATCAGATCCTGTTCTTCACACATCTTACTCAAAACCTTTGATGTGTACAAAAATGTGCTTTCACAGTCTGTGCTATTACATTCAGTGCAAATGTGCAGTTCGGTTGCTTGTACCTGCAATAAAGGTGTACTCGATTCGGAATCCAAGGCCTTCCAGCTCCTCGTCGCTGGTGAACTTAACCCACATAAAACGTCCTGTGGATGTGACAATCTCTGGATTCTTTCCCCCACAGAAGCGATCAATAAGTGGAGAGAAACCAAATGGCCCATCACGTATTTCGATGTGATCGAAGCGACACTCAAACGATGGCTCTATGTAGTAGTTCTTATCAAAAGACAGCTGAATCCTTTGTCTAGGAAGGGCTTTGGCAAACAAGGGAGCAGAGACAGAAAAGAAACAAAGGGAGAAAATCTGTGAAAAGAATACAATTAAATCTTTCTTTTAGAGGACACAGATAATCTGGGTTGTGTTCTAAAGCATAAATTTAAAGTAGATTCAAATATGAGCTAATCTGGATTTTGAAGTTTAGCAGATAGGCTGTCATTTCTAACCCCTAAGCTCTCTGGGCGTTGAGATGAACTTTTTAGAAGTTGGCTCAGAGCAAGGTGCAGATTATAAAGTCTTGTAAATCCTGTTCCACACAAGACACATCGCTGACTGTTAATTTCGGATACTTAGCCATGCCAAATTTTTACTGTATGTGAACGTTTCTTAAAGTTGTATTCAGACATGATATTATACTTCTAGAAAAAACCAAAATGATCAAGATAAATGTGACAACTGGGCCACAAGAAAGTGGTGTGACTACTGAAAACTAGCACTAAATTAAAAATGATCAATCTAAAGGAAAATGTTTCCTGTCTCCTTACAGGCTGAATTACTGAGGATTTTCAGAGCAGTTTCTGCTATTCAAATTAAGAATAATAATCAATATGGTAAATGGCCTGTATTTGTATAGCGCTTTACTCAGTCCCTAAGGACCCCAAAGCACTTTACACTACATTCAGTCATTCACACATTGGTGATGGCAAGCTACATTGTAGCCACAGCTGCCCTGGGGCGCACTGACAGAGGCGAGGCTGCCGGACACTAGCCACCGGGCCCTCTGACCACCACCAGTAGGCAAACATGGGGTTAGTATCTTGGGGTTGTGGGTGCTGCAGCCTGGAACAGCCTGGGATCGAACCACCGACCTTCTGGTTAGTGACTGACATGCTCTGCCACCTGAGCTACAGCCACCCCATCAAAGCACCAAACGAGAGAATATATCTTGTGACAATATTAGCACAGGTGGTGCTCCTATTGTAGCACCATCAAATATGATGGTCTAACCCAAAAACCATCCATCCATCCATCTCAGAGAGGTTTTAGCTTAGATTTTATACTTTCAAGTTGTGCTACTCAGTCCGTTTACAGTCCATTCCCCATGTGCATACATCACTCAGAAGAATACATATAGAGACAGGTGACAAATTAAAGGAAAACCATGAACTCTTGACACCTACAATGAGGTGATAAGGAGGCTTTTGTTTGCTGGGGGAATATTTTGCATGTATAGTTTGAGCCCACTTCTCGCCACTTCAAATCAGTACAAAGTTGCTCTGAGCATTTCTGAGTCTTCAGTGTGTGATGACACATTTCTGTCTGGACTGGAGTGGTCTCTTCAAGGACGAAAATGCCCCATCCATAAGGTATAAGGGTGCACTGAATGAGAATAAAAATTATGTGAGTCATATTCGATTGCCTTTGCATTACCCAATCTTAACCCGGCTGAACACCTACGAGAGACTTGGGACTGAGATGTCAGGCAGTGCTCTCCACACCATCATCAAAGCACCAAACGAGAGAATATATCATGTGACAAAGTTGTTCATCCTTCCAGTGGATTACAGAAACTTGCATGATCAATGTCACTGAGGACCGAAGCCATTCTGACAGGTGTGCGATAGTCCAACACTAAAATACCCTATTCTGCACTTTTCCTTTAATGTGTCACCCATGCGTATGTGCACACACATGACCACAGCACCCACAAACAGAGTCACTGTGGGATATGTCAGCACTGCTGTCACTGATTTTGTGAATACACAACACTGCAGCCACAGCATGAACTTTAGTTCACAAGTTCATCTGTCATGCAGATCCAGATGAATGTACTGAATGTTTGTGGCACTTTAATACCATCCCTCCCCTCCCTGCACACACACACACACACACACACACACACACACACACACACACACACACACACACACACACACACACACAGTCGTTTGCAAGGGCAATTCATGCCTTCAGAGATGAATCATACTAAATAAAGATGCTGAGGGTGAGGGCGTGGGGCTCTCAATCATGCCAAGCTTGCAGAAGCAAAATGCAACCAGGAAAAGAGAAAAAAAGAGCAAGGTCAAGGGTGGTACATGTGTATGGCACAGAGAACAAGTGAACTAAAATAACCAAAGTGATTCTCTTTTCCCTGTGTGAATTTTTGCTTCTGTTCTTGCCTTTGAATTTGAACCTTTCTGCTTGAATGAGCAGCCTGTATGCCTGCACTTCCTGCTATGAGTGCATTCACTCCCTGATGTGTTGAGTCTCATTTTCTCTATAACTTTCTATCTCCTTCTTTCTCTCTCTCTCACACACACACACACACACATGCAAATGACACAGCTTGATACGTAAAGAGCAGAATGTATAATCACTGAGCTGATGAACTCTGGGACATGACAATCAATGAGGCTCACTAACCACAATTTATGATTACAAAGCTATCTGATTAGCTCTTCTACCAAACGTGAGCATCCATCTCGCTGCGATTCAGATTGAAAGGCTGAACACTGGAGCCTGAATATGAATATGACTAAGGCCATTCAGGACTAAATAATAGTAAATGATAGGTTCCATCTGTGGTGTCCCAGACCTGCTGCGAGGTACTACTGCACACATCAGTAGGCTGGCTGTGATGGAGTCACAGCTTATTCACCAACAATAGGTCTGAGCTTGCTTTGTCCACAGGGGGAGCACTTGAGCCATATGAAAAATCTATTCTCCGCCACGGAAGGTAAAAGCACACATCTCATCAGCATGAGAGCCTGTACTTTAACTTCATGGATAAACAGTTCATCAATTTAGAAAACACATCAAGCAGCATCCCAGACCTCATCTCCTATAGCTACTAATGATGCTTTCCATTATGTTTCCCGTGCGGCAGGAAACCAAATTACTGATGGGTGTGATATTTCTGGTAAACACTAAAGCTGACAAGAATGCCTACAATTCAGTGATATGCCATCAGAGCTCAGTTGTGTAGCAGATGTTCATCTCTTTTATATTTTACTTCAATAACCGAATCTTTTGCCAATAGAGATGAGAACACTGTAGCACTGCTCTGATGAGGCCAGAAGTCAGGCGCTACCCAGAATGCGCCACTCTCCATCATTCTCAAAGGGTTATATCTGTGTGCTGAAACAAACTCCGGATGGCTCATTTGGAAAAATGTCAGGCTGATTGCCCGCTAGCAGTAGAACAGAAAATCAGATAGGAGCGAGGTTATATAAAACAATGCCAGTCAGGCTAATGACATTCACTGAAGGAGGCAACACGCTGAAAGGCGGGAAACTCTGTCAGCTGTTCTGGCGCTATGGAGCAGAAGATGAAACATCAGTGATCTGGCTTTACCTTCCAGGATGTAAACACACTCCTTATTGGGTGGATAGGTGTTTGGGTAGTTTGGGGAGGTGAACATCCCGCCGTTGATGTTGCGGATCCACGTGCCACAGTCGTTCTGGTTGGGCCTCTGGCCGCCATAATCGCTCGGGGATTCTGAAATCAGAAAGGCAGCGGGAAAAGAAAGAGCGACAGACAGATGGGGTATTGAGTCGAGGGATCAATGGGGGGATGATTGGAAGGCAAGGAGGGTGTATGGAGGATTGGTGCAAGAAAAGGAACAAGCAGGCAGGGGATAAAAAGGGACGAGAGGCCTGATGGAATTAAGAAAAGAACCCTTTTGTCCTGTGATAAAAGTAGAGATAATGCCTCCTCATTTCACACTGGTTCAATATGGATGAAACAACATTAAGAGAAAATAGGAGCACCTGAGCTTACCTTTAGTTCTCTGTGCCAGAGCGAAACCCTCTTCTATGAGAAAGAAGAGTACCCACGCTGTGAAACAGAGATATTACACATTAGTCACAGGTGACTTAAATTCTGTATTCATATCCTTGAGTTCATCAGCAGTAAAGCCACTGAACAGACACCGAATGTGATCGGCTGTGGTATTGATTTCCCCTGTGTCTGATGAAAGTGAAATATAGATCAATATCATTTTTAAGCACGTCTGTGATTGAATTAGTAAAATTAAAAAAAAAAAAGTATGACTGGAAAAAGAAGGGGAGAGCTGAGAGAGAAAAGTTAATGCTATAATGGTAGAATGAGAATGAGAATTCTGCCTCCAGGGAAAAAAAACAGTCCATTATCAATACAAATTATTCATGGAAGGACAAATAGTGCAAAGGCATATATATAAGATGGAAAGTGAGAACTAGCCATGAGGTCACCATTTCATTCATTGCTTTTCAGTGATTGGGTGTTGTGATATATCTGTGTTAATGATAGTCATAATGTCTCAATAAGAAATAGTGATTTCATGTTCATGTTTTTAAAGATTCATTCAGTCATGGTTACAGACCTTTTCTCTAACCCCATTTTCAGTGTCCTTTATTTACCAAAAACAGAGGCAAAAATACACAATTAAGAAAGCTGTACAAAGATTAATTGGACCAGGAGATTTATTTTATCAGATTTCCCATAAATAGCAGTATTATAGTTATTATGAGTTTGTTTGGCCACAATAGTGACACTCTAATATTATGACAGTACTTGTCATTCTGCGGCACAATAAGCAAGGGCTACTGTGATTCTTTTCTCTAATTACACTGCATATTATTTCCATGTTAACTGATAAATTGTTGGTCTATAAAATGTCAAATAAATATTAATCTAAAAGATTGTTTTCCTTGTCCTATAAGTACATTTTCACACATGACTATCAAAATGGTTTCAGTTGTTCAGTAAACAGGTATAAAACCTAATCAAATTATTCAGGAATTCCACTGATGCCTAGTGAAACACCAAACGTGGAAGCAGAAGAATATCAATAGCAACAATAGTTTTATCTGCAGCACTAAAGTGCAGGGCTAGTAGGCATTTTGTTTTCAGAAATATGTTGCTAATGACAACACTGAATGGAGATAAAGTTTAGTGTGAGATAAAGGCATCAGTACATGAAGAAATAATACAGCTTAGATTATATATAGATATGAATGGTGGGAATACTGGAATTAGTCACAGCTTTAAATGTATCTATACGATGTGAACAGTGCAGTGATACTCCTGGAGTTATTTAAAGATAATTTGAATCTATCAACTCCACCTACTAATCTGCAGCCTCTGGGCACCAGAAAGATAAAGCATTAGCACAAAAAAATGGATAACGGGCCTCTGGGCTCACAGCGTTGATGAGAAGACAGGCATCTGGGCAGCGCATGGACACGGACAATAAATGGAATATGTTGTAGTACAATGATATCTGCGCTGAGAGCACCCATGTTACAGCTTCTGACACTGTCTTGCTCCGATAAGCCGCTGTAGACCTGATCCCCACTGAGTTCATAATAGGTTGGCCTGCTCACATCGAATAGGAGAGCAAGTGTGAGCGTCACACATTGCATAATGGCACCCACAAAGGATGGATGGAAGACTGAGAGAAATAGAGAAAGAAAAGAAGCGGGTACCTAATGAAGAACAATGCACATTTAACATAAGCAATGAACACAACTGTACCAGTGAGCATAGATGCTTAGACTCATTTGAAATGCACACATACAGAACTCCCCCCACCCCCACCCCCTCCCGGCTCCAGGATCCTCATTACCTCTGTCTCCATTATCTTGCAGTGAAGTAGGCGGGAGTACGAACTACCACAGGCAATTTTGGAGAGCAGACCACCCAAATAACAGAGAGATGCTGCAAGCTCACACTGAGGCTTTTTCACTGTATAAGCCAGAATCTAAATTCTGAAGATATCTGAAACACTGCCGCCCTCCACAAAGCTACGGTGTGCACAGTGGGAATCTCACCACACTCCGAAGGGCTTTTGTCAGAAGTTTTAAAACAGACTTTGTAAGAAGAGTGCTTTTACCTGTACAGACAGAGGGCTGCAGTGGCTTAAATGTCTATAAAAATCTAAACTCACTTATTGGGCAAAGGTTGCATAATTTATTCCGGCAGTTGTAACATATTTTGGAAACTGTATAAATAAATCAGCAGCTAAACAGAATTTGAGTCTTTGTCACTTCAACATCAAGAGAACAACTTGCAAATGAGTATAAAAACAGGTGGAGTGTGGAGATAATGAAAACAGACACAACTTGTAAAAAAAGTGAGTTAATGGGCTAACATCTTATGAAATAAAGCAGTCTTTTAAATATGTAGGTTGGGTCATCTCATCCTGCTGACCTCTGGTCATTTTAAAGCACAAGAGGAAACGTTACCGCCGGTTTCAACCCTGCTATTCTAGGTCATGTCACTTCATCTTTACATCACTTCTCACTCTGGCGTCCAAACCAAGCAGAAGCTGGGCATAAACTGAGGCCACCACAGCTTTCTGAATTGAAACAGAATCAGCAGCACTGCTGTACCCTACGGAGACACCCCCGTTACACGGGTGGAAGAAATATCATTGCAGGCCCATGAGATACTATTGCCTGGCAATGATTTAGTGTGGCTTCAAGATGAATAACTTATGGGCACGAGTCAGAAGTGCCTGGGAATGAGATAATTCACTTGTAGCTACAAGTACAAAGCAAAGGAACATAGAAACTAAGCTGTCTTTTTATTAGGGGGGCCATGAGATACAGAATTCTTTGTTTACTGGCCACACCAGGCAGGATTATCCTGCAGTTCATCATGGCTGTTGCCAAACAGTTGATAAGATATGATCGTCTCTATAAAGTCTTTAGTTTTACTCACACTGTGACACTGTACATTCACCCAGAGAGGGTGCTGAAAGTCACAGAAAGCATCAGAAAATCAACAGCGCTGGAACATATTGGACAGCGCCACTGTGCTGGCTATTAGACTCACCGCAAGCAGTATTAGTTTTCATTTATTAATCAGAGCATTTACAAACACGCCTCAAAGTCATTAAAGGGAGTTCCATAGAAACAGCAGGTTAGTAACTTAATATGGGCAGTAATGCTTGAAGCAGCTTTTATTTTGAAGTGCAAGGAACTCTAGCCTGTTCAGTAGTTTTACTACTTAATAGTTTAATAGAAGCTTTCTTTGTAAAACTGCACTTAAAACACTCCGTATCTTCTGGTCACGTATTATTAAGACGTGGTCAGGATAAAGTTTCAGAACTTCTTTTTTCATCTCCGTGTATTGAGCTAACCTCTTGCGGCCAAGCTACTTTCTGGCAGTGACGCTCTCCTCACCTTCGTTAGCGGTGGTTCACTTTGCTGTTAAATCGTTTTCATGGCCTAAACCTCAGCGGTGCAGTGAACTGCCCACACATGCAGACCCTTTCACTGGTTCGCTGCACTTAATCGGCGTTGCAGCCTTGTGCTCCGGCGCGTGCCTCCTGTGCCGACGGCGCGAGCCTGTGGCTGCAGCGGGAGTCGCTCCGGCGGCAGCACGCGCGTGTGCGGGACGTCTGTGACTGGCTCTTAAACTTAGTCGCTTCTTCCGCAGCAGAAAAGGAACTGGCCACGGTAGCACCCTATGACACCCCTTGCTGTAACCCGTGCAGTACAAAGTAATATGAGAGTATATTTCTTTTAGGTTATTGAAAACATATATTAAAACATATAATAGCTTTAAGTTTCCTTTTCTGGACAGATTCACGCTAGGCTACACTATTTGTGACGAGTTGCTTTTATTACGCCTTATTGGAAGCACTTAATGCTCGCCGATGGCTCGTATCGTTGCTGTGCGTTTTTGTTTTTTTGTTTTTAAAATTGTATCTGACCTTTCCTGTCCACTATGATCATAAATCTGCTCCCACTGGCTTGTAAACGGAGTGCCGCTCTGATTCTGATTCCTTTTTCTTGCACCACTGGACCATTACAATTTAATAAAACTATTTTTTATCGATTAAATGCTCAAAATGCCAGATGATTAATGATGTTCGCTCTTATTTATTTATTTAGTCTTTCTAATTAGCAGCGAATGTGCTCCGGTCGACTAAAGCCAATCAGACCTAACCAAACCCTGAAGGACCTACATGGTTTGAGCAGCAGAAGCTGGAACCAAGATCTGTCACAAGAGGGCAAGTAGATGCAAATAAAGGAAGACTGGAAATAGGTGTGACAGAAAGCAGGAAAAATCAAACGTTGAAAACTGTCCGTAAATTGCATCAGCTGTCTCAGATTAAGGGAAAAACATAAAATTAACGAGGCGCATTTTAATCTTCTAAAGCGCATCCATGGTTAATAGGGTATTTGAATTTCATGGCACCTTCATTCTGATGGGATCAAATCCCACGACCTGCGGTTAAACTGTCAGCTGCGCTAAAAAGAGAGGATTAAAGGTTAAACATTATATCCAAGGTTGAAATATTCTGTCGTCCGTGTCGTGGCCAAGGAATCAGATCTTGACGCGCACCTCGGATGACCGAGCGGCTCCTGTGCAACTCACCTCTGTGCATTTCCTCTGACGATGTGATTCCTAACCCAAAAGCACCTTTTCTAAAAACGCCCTCCTTTTCTGACCATTGTAGGGGTCCACGAGCCTCTTCACAAAATCCAACTTTGCTTGGACAAAAGTAAATCCATTACGCAGAGCCGCGCTCCACCGAGCTCTTCTTCGGCGTTCCCTTTGCTGTTTTGCCTGCAAGATAAACCTCGCTGCAAGCCTTTCAGCCAGGCATCATTACAGCAAAAGCAGCCTGCAGTTGGACCACGGTGGAGAAGACATGTGGAGGATGGACTGATCCAGCTGGGCTGACGCGCTGTAAGGAGAGGAAGGTAGGTATCCAAAAGACGCAGACGGATGGATGATGGATGGAGAGTGACAGAGAGATGGAGACTGGGGAAGAGTAGGAAGGAGGACAGCAGGAGGTGGAGAAGAAGAAGAGTCCGTCTCTGTCAGCTCTCCGCCCGTGTCTGAACTAAGAAACGCTTCTGAACGAGGCTCATTTAAGCCGTGGGCGCTGCTTACATCAATGAGAGGCTTGTCATGAACACGGTCAAGTTACAGACAACGCACACAAAGCTTTTCCGGTGAGGCATTTCAAAATAAAGTTTCACTCGCGAACTTGTTGCAATTTTTAAAGAGATAAGAGCGTAAAAATATCTGTTTATCTATCTATGGGGATAACACTGATTCAGCTATCCCGAATAATACAGTCTTGGATATCTAATGTGCTAAATATTGCACATGTGGACACTGCTCTCATTAAGAAAGGGAATGACACTTTTTTTCCCCACGTTCAACTTCTGCTCGTTTCGCTGGATGCTTTTATTTTTAAGGAAATATCATATTTCCGGTTCTGTAACGCTTTATTTGCTGCCTAGTCTAACAGCGTGCAGCGCACCACCTACTGCTTTGAGTCCCCTTCTCTTCCTCACTGTATCTCTCCGTCAAACATCGTCTCTCTCTCTCACACACACTCACACCGCCGGCTGGCAATTGTCTATCAATACCGTAAGTGTTTTTAATCAGTTGCAATCTGCTTGAAGGCTACATTGTTACTCTCATTTTCTATGCAGGGGAGGTTTACCCTCTTCATGCATTATTTAGCGAGGTGGCCCTGTAGAGGGGTGCAGGCCCAGAGGGGTGCTCCAAGGGACCTCCAGGGGTCTCATGTAAAATTAAAGGCTGCTTAATTTAACCGTGCAACAAATTCAGATAATGAGAGCATAAAAAGAGGATTATTTTGAGTGGAAATTTGCCACTAGCTTCCCAGCAAGAAAATAAACCAAAAAATGTTCTTGGAAAGGAGCTCCAGTGAGAAATTCCTAAAAGTGATCAAGTATGATTTTTGGGCCATAATTTTATGAACAGCTTTAAGAGGAGTGGAAGAGGGGGAAAAAACACGTGACTTAAGCAGAAGAAACCTTTATTCTCAACTTTAGTAAGTAAACACATTTAGTAGGTTGAACATTCATTTGCAAGCCAAATAAATTACACACACCCACAGTTAATCATTTGTTAAAAAAAAGTGCAAACCACATAGAAAGCCATGAGCTCATTCTTGGAAAATAAATAAAACACACCGGAGACCCTAGCTCTTTTAAGCTTTAAAAGACAACAGAAATTAAAACATGAAACTAGCGAACTGTGCTTTATTCAGCAGGACAACCAGGCGTCGGATGATTTGCAGGGCTTTGATGCAGCAGAATTAGACATTTACAGAGTCCAGGCTCTTTATTTTGGCACTCCCGTGATGCACCGTTTTAGGACAGACTCAAAAGAGACAAACTTGCACTCAGCACACATGAAGGCCATTCATTATTTTTAGTGGAATCGGAAGCATAAAAATGTTCTGCAGCATCATTATATCACATTATGTTCACTTTTCACCAATTGCTGTCTGTAGCTGTGAGGCTGAATCAATATCATACAATCAGTTCAGTTTAATTTCACAGGAAAAAAACCCCAGAGGTTCATCAGCTGTGCAAAGACAATGGACAGTAACACGTGTGTGGCTTTGAAGTAACGATGCACATTTATATATACACACACAATGTTAAAGGTGCTTCCTTTCCAGTGAACAAACAAAAAGAAACTGCTTTTATCATTGGAGCTACTTGTTGGGCATTTCAAAAGGATCCAAATACACTACTAACACCACTGATGATCACACTCCTAACGTCAGTCGGTCCAAAGAAATCACAGCTTTAAACTTGAGAGTGATCCCCATTAGGATTTCGTTCTCTGTCTCTATGGCCTTGTTGCAGCTCCTGTACTTCTAAAACTGGAATGAATAAATGAAATGGAGCATAAATATTTAACATCTGACTCAAGGACTGAAAAATATCAAAAAGAAACGTTTTGGGGTATACGAGAAACCATTTATTGGCCCTTGAAATAAGTCTGAGTGAAAACGTATGAAGAGGAAAGGGTGGCCGGGTGAGCGGCATGCACGTGAGGATGGGAGAGGATGTTCTCCCAGGTTGCAGCTTTGTTCCTTCACATGGCATCAAAATGGAAACGGTGGGCTTCCTGGCGCTTCTCTCGGTCATCTGCTTTCTGCACAACAGACACACACAGAGAAACACACAAAGCCGGGTTTTTAAGGTCAAAGGAAAACAGTCATTTATCTTGTACTGCAGTCATAAATACAAGAGGACACATCATCAGATTTCGTAGCGTATACAAAACAAACAATGGCGACCTTCACTTATTTCTCTAAGAAATTTTAGGTTCTCCATCATCTGCTGAAATGGATTTTTCACTGTCATGTACAAAAATTAATTTCTAAGGAGGGACAGAGCTTGTGCTGGAGGGGATGAGGGACCAGAAAGGCAAATCACTACCGTGTATTTTGGGAATGCCCGTGGGGTTTTCAATTACTGGCTAACAATCAGAGATGGTAGGGAAAATTTTTAAAAATGAAAATTGGCTTGATTATTTCAAATCTTGGGGAATGCGCCATCACATCTTAAAGGCATTTAGAATAATGCTATTTGAAAGTTAAAAAGATTCATCACATGGTTGAGTGAGAAAACACCGATGTTAGTAGACAGTTCTAATGTGATGCAGGATTTTATTGATTTGAGACTTCAGAGGGACAGATCTGATGAAAGCTGTAAAGGATGGATTGAGTTTATTAATATCATGCAGGCAAATGAGTGAGAGTTGTAGTTTAACAACCTCATAACTGTGTTACTTACAAGCTTTTTGGTTTTACTTCAGTATTCTAGGTTTTGTTTTGTATTACTCCTTCTCTCTTTTATTTTAAACCCCTGTTTGCTCTTTAATCAAATGTTTGGATTTGTATGCTCTAACAGAGTTTGCATAATGTCATATGATCTATACTGCTGTACACTGTGAAAGTGCTTCCACCTACACATAACACAGGAGCTTCTTAGCCATGGAAACTCACTGCAGGTTTTGTGCTGATGTTAATACCAGAGGAGGTTTGGAACTCTTATCAGCAGAGCTTTGGTGATTTTTACTCACTCTGCTCCTCAGCACCCAACAACTTTGCCAGGTTGATTTTTAATCTCAGTGAGTTTTTTTTACCTGAATAAATAAAGGATTAATAATAACAAGTAATTAAATAACTACACCAGTGAGCACTGAGTGCTCCCAAAGAGCCAGACTTTTTAGTAATTTTTAAAATGGTCTTGAGCAATAGTTCTCCAGGTTTTCTGAAGGTCTTGAAATTTGTTTTTTGGACATTGGCTGCTTTTCCAATAATTTTCAGTCTTTCCTTGTACCTGACCATTTTCTGAGGAAACTGGACAAGTGAAGGACGGAAGTGTCAGGCTTAAGAAAACCCATCTATAGCAGATAAACAGTATCTGAAAGTCATGTCCTTAAGAAATAGGAAAACAATTCAGGAAAGACCTGACACAGAACCTGAGAGCTGCATCTGGACCTTTAGTTGACATTTGAGGAAATTACAAGAAAGCCTGCGAAGAATAAAAGTGGTCAAACCAAATATTGACTTTAAAGCTCGTTAGAATTGTAAAATATTTCTTCCGCCCTATATATGGGATTTCCAATACGTACAATAAATCTTGGCGCCCATTTCCGATTTTGTTAGTAAAATATAAAGAAATGGAGGGCAGCTCAAGACTTTTGCATAGTACTGTACTTCAACCTTTCCAGAGAAACGGATATTTCTTGAGACTTTTTTTAAGTACAGGCTACCATGCAATGTTTTTACTGATTTGGCTAAAGGAGGGTGGCCCATGAGCTAAATAAATATAAGACCCCAGCCTTGAATTGTACTTATTCTATCTCTAATAATAACCAAGGAAAAACAGAACAATAGGAACACAGAGTTTTCTGAAGAACGGCTGGATTTGACGAGGAGAATAATTTAGACATCACCTGCTATTATTTCTGCAAAGCCAAGTTACATGGGCACGATATGTGGGAACCACTGAATACTCCACTACAAACAGGTAAACGGTGCCTGTTCCCCTAACCTCACAATAAACACGAACAACATGTGCAATCACAGAAGCTGTACAGATCAAAGCTTCTGACAGCTGCAGCCTGAGCATGCTGTTTGTTAGCCAAACTAAAACTGATGGCAGTGAGATGACTAATGTGTGACTAAAACGCAAGTACATTTTCTTAAAAGTCAAAAGCTCTGTACATCTGTATGCTTGTTGCATGTGAGGACGTTGTATTACTTCTAAACCAGAAACAGCTAAAATCTGGATTTGCAATCTGCAGTGCACCGGTCAGAGAACCTGAACCAATCCAAACTGAACGCATTCAGATTTGAAAGCAGTGCTAAATAGGACGAACCTAGTGCCATTTATTCTTGGATTAAGTATGGACACATTGCTTAAATGGAAAATCTGTACTTTATTTACATTTACCAACTGATTAGTTAAAAATGCGTTTGAGGAAAATGGTCAAACTAAAACATTCTGGTTAACTTTGTGGTCTAATGTTCAAATCTGTTAATAAGTGATGCACAAATTAGACTTTTGGTGAGGAGGTTGATATTCACTTACATCACAACAGGTAAAAATGAAATGTTTGCTCTGATGACAAATCAAATTCAAATATCACACAAGCACACAGAGTTTCTGTCCTTCTGTGAACGTGAAAAGGCTTTTAAGGATAATATGTGTGCATTCATAGCCAACAGTCTATTATCATCATCTGGGCAGTGGGACAGACAGGCAGGTGTGATGGCTGCAGGCAGTGGTGTACGAACTAAGCTGTGAACAAGCTGACAGACGTGCAGCAGCAAAGTCCACCACCCTCTCCCAACAACACCTCCTCCCTGAGGGCCCCGCTCAAGTCACCTGCTTCTAATACTCTAATACTCCTGGTGTGCTGATGAAAAAG
>VUQG01019675.1:0-27579 GCA_015106755.1 Etia nguti | reverse complement strand
ATTCAGCCAACAGCAGCAATTTCTCATGTTTTCTGTTTACTTCTTTGAACCGGCACCTGACATCGTCTCAAACAGAACAAGAACATCTTATGATGTGAGAGCCCATGAAAGCAATTTTGTAACTTCAACATGTCCAGACTGTGTTCATCCCCGCAGTGCAGGAGTAGGGATAATGTACAGTTCTTTTTGAAAACAAGAAGGAGGCGGCCATGGGGGATGTGTGAACATTTGCAGCTGTGGTATCAAAAGTCACGGCTGAAGTGATACTCCACCCTATATCTCTCTTTCAGGTGTCAAACTCAACCCCCTGTAGACTTCAAAGGAAAGTGTAAAAAGTTTTTCGCCAAAATAAAACTATAGACACTTTTTCCATCCTTACTGTTGATGTTGTAAGCGGGTCAGAACCACTTTATCCCAACTTAATGACTGTTCACAACCAACAACCAGAAAGGACCACGATTTCTTCTCACTTGCTAAATTTAATGAAGAAGTAGTTACTGCGTACTTGTAATACATACAATTCTATCTTTCGTAAAAAGGACTGTGAGGGTATTAACTAAGTTATTTATAAGCTGCACTTTCCAGAATACACCAAGTTCATGCTCTCCTCACCAGGTGGACGATGCAGGTTAAAACAACCATATATGCATAGCGAGCTCTTGCAGCTGTGTGAAAAATGACATGCAAAATGTCTGAGCTTAACAGAAAGGATCTGGGGTCGACCCTGCCATTTAAGCCGTTTTCACACATAGATAACAGCTTTTAAATTTACAACACATCACCTGAAAGAAGTGCAGGTGAGAACGCAAATGTGAGACAAAGTCAGATTGGACATTAGCTGGTCTTTAAACATTTAGCTCCCTCATTAAAAAGTCTGTATGATGTCAGACAAGCTGGTCTTCTGCAAGCTCTACCCAGACAGCTTCGCTGACTAAAACCACACAGAGTGTTTCCAGTAGTGCAAATGTGTGTGAAACTACTGTAAAATGATTATTCACATGTGAAAATGGCTATAGATGAATTAGAATCCACTATTCTATTGATCAAGGCCATAACAGCAACAAGTGTCTGATATTCTGGGGTTTATTTGAACAAAATCGGTGATTTGTTCAATCACCTAAACATACATTTTTGGTCCCTATAATCAAATCAAGGACCTACAAATGAAATAATAATATTAAAGGGAAAAAAAAAGATAAAGTAAAAAAAGCTATACCCAGGACACAACGGTAATCCCCTTGTTTAAAATTTGCAGACTAATTCGACCATCAGCCCTCAACCCTCCTTATGTAAAATTTGTCTCTGTACAGAACAGCCAAATCTATAAATGCATCATTTATGTTACTTTGGGAGTCATTTGAAATCAAAGTATTCTTTTGTTTGGGTGTTTTATATCAGTGTATTTGTTGGTGTAATCATTCCTGCCATTCCAACTGGCCATGTTGCTCCCAACACAAATCCAGTGTAAGTAATCAGGAATAAAACACCTGATTTAGTCAACTCAAGTGGGTATTATCCAAAATTTCAGTTTTTTCAGTACAAGAATTTCATTTCTGCAGGCATTTCCTTGCTGAGCTGCAGTGAAGGGACAGTCACACAAAGGGAGGAATTTTTTTGCTAAAAAATATTCAGAAGATCTTCATCGATTTGGACAACCTCACACTGCTGAAGCCTCGTGTAAACTTTGGCTCAGCTATGAGGATTTTGGATTTCACCTTACATCTCTGGAATCTCAACAGTACGAGATCTTTTCATTGCCAAGAGAAATAACTGCCGTGACCAACAGCTTACATATGTCTTATTTGCTTTAAGCCACACTTGTAAACGTGTCATAAATCCGTGATCCAGTTCTTTAAATGTCGTGTTGGCCCAAGTGGACCTAATCATACCTACTCTATGCTTGTTAGTTGAATCTGAAGGGGACAAGGTCAAAGTTTTAAATAATGAGGTCAGTGTCTGTACATAAGTAAACATGAGTCAACAGCTGAGGCGACAGAGGGCTCTAATCAACCAGTTTCAGGATTTTTTTCCTATTCTAGTCTGTATGATGTCAGTGAGAGAGGACATCCTTCAAACTAAAGAAAATTGTATTAAAAGAAGGGTGGCCTTAAGGAAGAGGAGCTAAAACAGCTGGTGTCAGAGATGATAAACTAATGGGCCGCACCAACAAGATATACAGTGGTGTGAAAAAGTGTTTGCCCCCTCCTGATTTCCTGTTTTTTGTATTTTTGTCACACTGAATGTTTCACATTATCAAAAAATGTAAATATTAGACAAAGATAACAAAACTAAAGACAAAATGCAGTTTCTAAATTAAGGGGGAAAAAATCCAAACCTACATGGCCCTGTGTGAAAAAGTGATTGTTTGTTATCACATCTTTGGAAAGCTCAATGTGGGTAGAGTTAAATTTCTCTAGCCACACCAAAGTCTAATTACTGCCACACCTGTTCTCAACCAAGAAATCACTTAAGTAGGACCTGCCTGACAAAGTTTGTCCCATTATGTCTGGTTTAAAACTAACGCAGCATTTCAGATTAAGAACATCATCCCAGCTGTAAAATATGGTGGGTGGTGGTAGTGTGATTGTTTGGGGCTGTTGTGCTGCCTCAGGATCTGAAAGACTTGCTGTGGTAAATGGAACCATGAATTCTGCTGTCTACCAAAATATCCTGAAGGACAATGTCCTGTTTGTGACCTTGAGCTGAAGCACACTTGGGTTCTGCAGCAGGACAATGATCCAAAACACACCAGCAAGTCCACCTCTGAATGGTTTAAGAAAAAAAAACCCAAAACAAAACCCAAAAAGGAAGAATTTGACCTGAACTGAATCCGATTGAGATGCTGTGGCATGACCTTAAAAAGGCAGTTCATGCTTGAAAACCCTCTAATGTGGCTGAAAAACAATTTTGCAAAGATGAATGGGCCAAAACTCCTCCACAGTGCTGTAAAAGACTCGTTGTCAGTTATTGAAAACGCTTGATTGCAGTTGTTGCTGCTAACGGTGGCCCAACCAGTTATTAGCTTTAGGGTGCAATCACTTTTCCACACATTGCCATATAGGTTTGGAGTTTTTTCCCCTTAATATTAAACACCTAAATTTAGAAACTGATTACTTGTGTTATCTTTATCTAATATTTAAATTTGTTTGATGATCTGAAACATTTAAGTGTAACAAACATACAAAAAATAGGAAATCAGGAAGGAGGGAAACACTTTTTCACACCACTGTAAAATACACAGATTATTTTGAATCATGCAAAGCTACAATGGCAGTGCCCATATTATTATCTCATTGATCACTTTAAGAGTAAAGGTTCTGGTCTGTTTTTATAATCAAGACTTGATGAGGCGCAGGATTAAAGGGGTGAAATGTACGTCTTTAAAGATCGTGATTTGGCACAGTTGAAGACAAATGAATAACAACGATTCCACGTTATGTGGACTGCTGATTGTGCAGTCAGTCAATGACTTTGTTCTGCGGGTGAACAGATGACAAGGGAAAATGCTATCAGGTCTTTTTTCCCTTTCCAAACATGTTGCTTAAATGTTACAGCGGAGCCGTTGATGTTTTAGTATAAAAAAAAATGACTAAACCCAGTCACTACATTAGAAAGATTTTTTGAGACGCATGTCCTCTTTTGTGGATCAGCCAATGCGTCCCTGATGTTGACTAATTTGCTTCCTCCAAAAGACTAGCAGAAACACATTTATTCAATCTTTTTTTTTAATCCTGTCAGTTTTGGTTTGTAATAAAGCCTTCATCTATCTTCAAAGACAGCAGCATCTCATATTGATTGATGCTGTGTTTTTTTTACTCTTTAAAAAAAAAAAAATGCAACATGTTTTTAGGGAGCAGATTGATTTGATGTTCTTTCCTTTGGATAACCAATCCACTGGGCTGTGGTGCTGTCCAGGCCTGGTTTAATTGACTGTCCTGGGGATACTACCAATAGTCATCCTGAGGCTTGAATCATCATTAAGCAGCAGAGCATTGATTTGTGTCCATCTAAAGGATTTTCTGACACAGTGGGCTGGTCTGTCCCCCAAACCAGGTGGAAAACTACAGTGATGCATACTGAAGTCTCACAGGGCTTTAATGTCAGCTAATTAAGTCTGGCCTGCATGATGATGAGATTGATTAAATTCTGCTTCATTGGTTTTTTTCTTTCCCACAGTTTGTTTAAAGGGGACCTTTCCTCAACTTCTGTCATTTATATGCTGTTGCAAAGGTTGATTCTTGCATTAAACATGGCCGAAGTTTCAAGTAATGAGGTCAGTGTATGTGAACCTAATCCCTGTGAGCCAAACACTCAAAAGGCTCTGTCGCAGGCAGTTTGCTCTACTCTTAGCTCTGTGGGTGAGACAGGATATCACTAATATGGTAATCTCAAACACATAGGCCTGGGTTTGCGCACAAAAGCCTCACCGATCTGGTCAGAAAATCTTCTGCTTGCTATGGGCAGCCAATTGGAATTAAGTTGGCTTTAAAGGAAGAGGACCCCTATTTCAGACAAACTAAGAGGCTGAACCATAGCTCGATACCATATATGTAAGGTAAGACATAACTTATTTATCCCATATTCGAGCCAGAAGAGCTGTGAATCATGCAGCTCTACTCTAATAAAGTCCAAGAATTAAAATATGGGGTTCAAAATGGTGTAACAGGTGCCTTTAAATACTTGTTTCTTCTACTTTCCTCTGCTTTCTGGAATATAGTCATATGGATTTCTTCATATCCCAAGCTAATATTGCATTGAACAGAAGTTCACAGAATTTGTGTAAAAGCCCTGTTAGCTGGTTAGGCTGGGCAACATGTCTTTGCCTTCTTGCTTTCTGCCCTCTGCCTGACTTTGTTATTAGAAGAGCAAATACCAGAGGCGGCGGTGCAAGCACACAGAAATGCCAAATGTCAATCAGCCGGCTCGCCTTGACCTTACCGGGTGCCCCGCTGTAAAGGAGATGGGAGATGATGAGATATAAGAAAGAATGTTAGCAGCTGGTATATGTGATTTACCTTCAGTGTTAATTCTCTGGGTGGTGAAGGAGGTTACACCACATTAGCCTGTCAGTCCAGCTGTGTGTCTTCAAGTTATCAAGGCCAGACATATAATCCAATTCAAATCAAATTTATCTTTAAATTGTGTCAACCTGAACAACCTGATCGGTATACTGACAAGACACTGGAGATCGTCCTCAGATAGAGTCGATGCTGTTTAGCTTCGGGGGCGGAGGAACGCTGTGGGTTTAAAACACTGTTTACCAGTTAAATTAGAAATAGCTGCAATTTGATTTATGGTAGGAAACTGTCACGTACAGGTGTATGTAAAAAAAACATGATGCAGTGTATAGTGTTGCAAAGTGAAAAGTGTTATTTCACATGCACACCTTTCTAGAAGTAAAAAAACAAACCCACCTTTTCAGTGGTATAAATGACAACTGTAAAAGTGTAGCTAAATAAAGATAAGTCATATTAAAAATCATACAAGACTAGCATTACCAGATTATCTTGTGCGAGTTAAGAATTACCCACTCATGTCTGTGTTTAGAGTGGCACATTTGAACTGGGTAGATCTGAGTTTTATTGGAATCCACCGATATTACTCTCATATAATGGCAAATATTGATTAGAAGGCATCTGGCTGCTTGCTACAGACCTAATGTTAGCCTACTACTAATAGCCTGCCACATTTTAAAGAAAGATGGTGAAATGTTCCTTAAGCATGCTGCCCTGCATGGCAACCATCTCATTATACTTTGGGATTTTGCTCTTTAGATAGATTTAAGTTGCCTTTTCTGTGAATTTGTCTCTAAACTGTACAGACACTCTAGCCTCCTGAATTTGGACCCAAAATGTTTCTAAACGCAACCTTCATAAATCTTGGGTGGGACACAGGGGACAGAAAAGTGAAAAGAAAACAAACAACTGCAATGGATAATGTTTTCACAGCACTTTTGTATTTGGTGTAACATGGTAGATAATTGGAATTTCTACTTTACAAATTGCAGCCTTGCCAGATTTGCATGGGATAAACATCACAGACTACCTCTGCAAATATTCCAACTGCACAGAGTTCCCCAGGTAGTACTACTCAAGTGCAAACACGGCTTAATTCAACTGTGACTCCCAAGGAGCATTTCAATAAGAACTCCAATCACTGAACCTGAAGTTCTGCTGCATGCACAGTGGAAGCTCAGGATTATGCACAGTGGAAATCTGATAATGCATTTAGTAATCTGAATCAAATGAGTTTTTGTATGCATTGTGAATGTTGGATGCCTCGCCAACTGTGGTGCAGTGTTTTGTTCTGAATTGAAATGACGATGAGTGCGATGTTGCATATTTCAGTGCATCTGAATAAAATATTCCTGTGCTGCTTCTAATCTATCTAATCAAAGCCTATCATGAGTTTGCAAGTACTATATGATATACGACCATATTATTAAACCATTCAGAAGATGTTGCTGAACTGCATGCTGCGGAAATGAGAATTCTGAAATGAGTAGTCAAAAAGGCCAAAAACCTTTCTAGAACTAGTAACTACTACTCTTATTAGGGCTATAGTGGAGGGTAATGAGACATTACTGTGACTATTCAGCCTATGAACAACACAGTGTTCAAAGCCAAATATATTGTTGGTTTATGACTGACAACCTCTTCCATCTTTCTGTGAGAACAAGACAGAGATGAGTTGAATCTGTGGGCTACTCAACAACAGGACACAATGGGACTGAACATAACAGAGCTGAAGTGAAATGTGTGTAAAAGTGTCCACTGTAGCCACTGTCTGAGCTTTTCATGCTGTTCTTTTATCTTTGATGTTTGGTAAATGGACGGGTACTCATATAGCCTTTCTACTCAGTTGAGCACTCAAAGCGGTTTCTTACTACAAGTCTCATTCACACAAACATTCATATGCTTTTATCTATGCCTAAGTGCTTTCTGGCATTGACACAGTCTGATGGATGCATCAGGGGCAACTTGGAGTTCAGTACCGCGTCCAAGGATACTTCAGCATGTGAACTGAAGGAGTTCGATTGGTACCTGATGTAGACTTGGTTAACATCTAGCTTTACTGGATGTATGCACTAAATGGGATTCAAACCCCAACCTAATGTTCCAAAAACTAATGTTACTACTATACTGTCAAACTTTCCACCAATCAGCATTTGACGTATGTACAGTACGATTCATGTTGAGCTAAGCATTTCTGTTTTTTTTTGAAGGGCTGCACCCAAGCACATTTAAGTAGCTTGCATATAAACACAGTACCGTAAATATCCTTTAAGAGTGAAATAACCGTTTTCTTAATTGCATTCCCCATTTCCTGCTCTTGCAACATAGCTTTCATCCACGCGCTCTTCACTCCTCCCATCCACCTGAGCCTGCTAGATGTATCTTGTGTACTTAGTTTGGGCACCAGCCATGCTTATTTATTTATTTTTATCTTTTTGAATTTCGCATCAGTTCAGATGAAGCTGATGCACACACCCACGTTTCTGAAAAAGAGGGCAATTAGAGCGCTTCTGTGTGTGTAACCATGCTGCACGTCAACCTGAGTGAAGACGCGCGCCCGCACACACACACACAAACACACACACACACACACACACACACAGGAACACGTTAAGTGCACATGGTCTCACGGCAGATGGTTTGGAGAAGATGCCAGCAACTTACTGCACTGCTCAGCCCAGCAGACTGTGTGTGTGCGCGCATGTGTGTGGATGAAAAAGGAAACAATCCAGAAAAAAAGAGAACATTTGTGATAATTTCTGTTTGTGTCTGAGTGTCATCAACCCTGCTATGATGGGATACATTTTGCTGAGACTGTGATGTGTGTGCGTGCGTGCCTGCGTGTGCCTCCATTAAAAAAAAAAAAAGAAAACAGCTTTTTTTTCCTTCACCGGAGGAGGTGAAGAAAAAAAACAAAAACAAAAACATGAAAACATGCATCGACTCCCTGGAGGGCACATTTATGGCGGTAATGAACAGCAGATCTGCCGTGCTGAAAGGACAGAAGAAGGCAATTACAGCTGAACGTCCTTCCAGGTTGTGGCCCCGAGAACGAGAGAGAGAGGTAGAGCGAGAGAAAGAGTGTGTATGTGTGTCTTGGTGGGAGGCGAGAGGACTACAGGACAGGGACAGTGAGACCCATCTGCTGCTGGTTGTGACCAATCTGCTCTCTCTCTCTCTTTCTCACACACACATACACACACTCACACTCTGAAGCAGTAAATCACCAGGAAGAGGCCAACATTAACCACAACACACTACTCTGTGTCTGTGTGTGTGTGTTCTGACCTTCTCTTGCCAATGAAGGATGCCAATAATAACAAGGATGAAGACACACACGCCGATCAGTGCGATGGCCGTCAGCAACACGCTGTTGCTGGGAGTAAGGTACAATTTAGCGCTCCAACTAAGGAGAAGGAGAGAGAGGGAGGAAGAGAGACAAAGACAAAGAGAGACTGCCTTATGCCGTTTTATGTTTTGCCATAGTTTTATCTGACAGAAAAACAATGCAATTACCAAAACGGTGGACATTAGCAGAGACTGTGTTATGTTAAAATAAATAAACGAACAACTCTTTCACTTTCTGGTCATACAGCTGAACAGAATGAAAGACTACTCTCTCTCTAGTTTCCAAGAACTTTTATGTATTTCCAGAAATCCAGCCACTTTGATGTATTAACTTTATCTTCATCTTGATACATCTTGCAATCTGTTAGCTTATACTTTGTGTGAAAAGACTACCAAGGTGCCCGTTTTCATATAAACAGTCAGTTAATCTGATTTCACTCATGGTGTATATGTAGGTATGTGTGCGCTGGCAAGCCTGGCAAACATGCAAGTGTTATGAGCCTATCGAGGAAAGTGCATGTGTGCCATTGTTTGTCTGAGATGACTAGCCATCTGGAGCTCCTCCTGGGTTTTCAGCTACATGTGAATAGCGTCATGATAACATGAGGACACATGCTGCGAGGTAATAGCGTGTGTGCGTGAGCATGTTTTCTCACTTCTGGGTATTGTTTTGTGAAGATATACCACAGAGACGCTGTCTGGAGCGAGCTGAGGGTAACATTAACTCGAATATGCCAGCAAATGACATCAGACGAGGCGGTTAAAAGTGTTGAATAGTGTCCATAGTAACAAGTGTTAACAGGTTCTCTGAGCAAATTATACCACTGTGAACAAGGAAAGCAGCCATTTGTGACCCGTCTATATTGTATTATATCTAGAGGTGTAAGTGTTTATGTACCTGCGGGGTGTATTATGTGGGAAAGGCATGACAATAAGTTGAGAGTTGGGAATGATGGCCGTCCACTCCTTCTTCCTTATCTCCTGAAAAGAGAAGGAAAACGCATTAACTGATTAGCTTAATTCACAGTAATACATTACAGCAACCATGCGATTACAAGCAGACTGCTTTAAGATATGCACACACCGACACAATATGTATGTTAAGTCGTCCGAGGCAGAGTAATCGGTCCCATTCTTAGCTACTGTGGACTGGCTATTTTAAGCCACGTGTTTCAGACATAGACAACCTACTACTTGAAATAAATTATTCAGGCTGTTGTGAATAAAACCAGTCTTTTTTTTCTTTATTGTGAGTCTGTGTACATATGGCTGGGTGTATTTGCATGTATGATAAAGGATTTCTGTGGCAGTTTGTGTGAGAGCGCAGCCATCTGCAGAAGTCAGTCTCTGTCTTGATGAAATACACATGGTCTTTTCATCATGTAACGTATCACATTGCAGCAGCAGAAAGGTCTGCTTTGAAGAGTGAATTTATGGGAGGGAGCTGAAAGTTAGAACACACATTAAAAGTACAAAATTCTAACTGAAGTCAATTATTTTGACAAAAATCTCTAGTCCAGTAACGACTCACTACATCACATCTGAAGATTCTGCATATTTTATGTTAATGACGTCTTGTCTCCTGTGTTTCATTTACAACTTGAACGCTCATGTTTACTGGTTTCTTTGTTTGGTATTATATCAACAGTGATTATATTAACACTGAGTGTACACAGTGGCAGGGATACTGCTTTTAAATGATGATACACTCACAGTTTACCCAAATAAGAGTTTTCCTTTATATTTACTGACTAGATCTCGACTCATTACTGTGTAGGCGAGGGAGAGACAGTGTTTGACAGACAGATCCCTCAGGCTCATCTTAAAGCTTATTTTAGTTAGAGATGTTTTAGTGTCAAAAGCTCTTGTTTGCAGGAACACTGTGAATATACTAAAGTACTTTTCTTGCGTAGAAGCTGCACAGTGCAACCACAATCTGACCTGCTGGTCACTGAACAGCTTCCCTGTACAGGTAGGGCAACGGGTCTTACAAAAGGACACCACAGTGGCGATAATGAGGACAAATGGGACATTCTGTCCAATTCGTTGTTTTTTAAAAAAAACCTTTTTCTGCCCACATTTGTACAATGGAGCAGATAACTTACACTTTACTATGATTTTAAAGCATTTAGCCACTTTGCCTGATTCAAAATTTAAATGCAAAAATGAAAGCCTGAAAGGTTAAAGCAGGGCCGTTACATGCAGGTATCCTGAACAAAAGCAAAAGTTAAAACAGCATAATCAATATATTGAACCTCATAGTTATGCATGAAAGCAGATTAGATTTCTTTTTTTAATTAAGACAAAGGTAATGAGACATATGTACAAGAAAAAAACCCAACCAATTTACAAAGAAAAAATGATTTTGCTTTTACAGCAAGAAACCATATTGTATATTTCATTGTATACTAAAAAGGTGGCAAAGCCTCATCACACCAAAGGCATCCCTAATTACTAAATACTGCGATCAATTTTTACTTTGTTAGCTCAAAGATTAGCACAAAGAAATACTCTGATTTTAGCCTAGAAACATCAGGCAGTGACTTGGATTTGAACGAGGAAATAGCTTCTCTAAAGGATCTGCAATTACATAGTGCCTTTTTACTTTCTGCAAACCACTTTCCACTGTGTCCTTGCCAGAACAAGTTCAGTGTCTTGCTCATGAATACTTTGGCACGAGAAGGGGCAACCTGTTTACCACATGAGTTAATTCTGCCTTGCAAAGTGAATAAATGAGGCTACTTTGCAAAAGGGAAAAAAAAGTACTTCTTTAATATTGGGGAATATCCTAGTTCTCTCACTTCGGTCTTCTCCAACTAATTTTGATGTATTTTTCACATTTATCTTGAAAAAGGATCAAATGTTAAGAAAGTGCTGAGAGGGTTAAGACAGACTTAACATGACTGCAGAGTTTACAAACATTTGCTTGGAGAACTGTTTGACAGCAGCTCGACTCTGCATAAGTTTTAGTTTCATTTTTAGTTGTTTGCTGCCTTAGGGCTCAGCAACTAGTGGTGACATCTGACATGAGACTGACACAGGCCGTATTTAGCATCTGTATAAAACAGGGCTTAGGTTTCTGGAAAAGCCCAGTGTAATCATCTGTGTCTGTTAGCTTTCTTAGCCACATTTTTCCACTTTAAGAGCCTGCTTAGGCATCTGGGGTTGTTCTCTGGCTCATAATGGGTTAAGAGTGCAGTGGTATAAATATGAGAAGGGGGCAATATATTAATGATTTAAAGGCTGTAACTGTACTCGCAGTTCAGAGGAAACAATTCCAGTTCTACGTTTGGCAGAATCTGTAAGTGCCACTGCTCTTTAATTGTGACTCTCCTTTCTTCATCAATTGGAAGGAACTACATCTTGCAGCTATTTTGAATAAGCGTACAGCAACGGCATTGCTTTTTACATAACAAGCACATTCTAGCCGCCAGCCATTGTCGCTTAGCTCTTGGAAAGCACTGCCGTTGGTGCGGCAACTGGCGGGGGAGCAGAGCTGGAGACGAGTCAGCCTCCACTACCGCTGCCTGGGAGCAGATCTGATCTGGCTGTTTGGAAGAGAAAAGTGTTCCTAAGTCTTCAGAGAGAACTAGAGATACTCTGGTTCAAAGCCAGGAAAACTGGCACACTATGGCGAGCGAGAGAGACAGATACAGAGTTAGAGGATGAGGAAGACAGAGAGAGAGTGAGAGTGACAAGTAGGGGACTGATTAGTGAAGTAAACCACTTTGAACAGCAAAGGGAATCCCCTGGGTGGAAGATAAGTGAACAGGAGGACTGAGACTCACAGAGAAAGACAAGGAGGGGTGAATAAATGAGAGGACTGATTGGACAGAGGGAAGAAGATATCCACTAAGATTCTACAAAACATCGTCTTCTGCGAAACAGCAGGCAGAAACTCTCATTGTGTTGGAGAAAGTGTAAAGGGCACAGCAGGGGGAGACAGTAAGAAAACAGGACAGAAATAAAGATTGAAACAAAACAAAAATGAGAGACAAGCAGATCAAGAGAGCTGGCAAACAGAAAGAGCTAAATAGCCGACTGTGCAGGGTGGCGTAACGGTCAGATTTCTAAACCTTCGCCTCTCTTCTCATTACAGGTAGATTCAATGGAGTTACTCCACTCCCCAGTCCCTCTGGGTACCAAAAAAAAAAACTACTCTGCATAATAGCCCACATCTTTAGGCATTAATTAATTCACACTGTAAAAGGGACAAGAGAGGAGGAAAAATGAGGGAAAAAGGACTGCATTCCTTCGCATGGGAAAAAGGAGGGTGTGGAAAGAGGACAATAACGCAGTTTGTTTGTGATGAGTGTTCCCGGTGCCCTACGCTGTCTGAGTAGCGGACTGAGCCATCTGCAATTCTAATCAGCTGCTCGACGAAGACCTTGGTACCACACAGGAGGGAAAAGGGGCCCTGTCGTGCCTAATATTCAGAGTGACAGTGCTACGTTAGAGAGAGAAAAAGAGAGACGGAGATGAAGGCGGAGAGAGCTGAACTGAAGAGAGATGAGGTTAGCGGTAGTAAAGAGTAGAAATATGGACAAAGAATAGATAAAAACCATAAAACAAAATCAATTATTTATCATATTACTATATTGATCTGTTGCCATATGACAGGAATCACATATGCGGTTGATTCAGAGAGTCATTCATAAACAGTCACTTAGCTGGTTGTTAAGCAAAGATGTGTTGAAGTAGTAAAAAAGGGAGCCATTAGTATTTCTCTTTCAATGGGAAGCTCGCTACACCTTTATTAATTCCTCTGCTGATGTCATCAATCATCCCATACATTAAAAAGGAGCTGTGTAATCTAGCTTCCGTAAAGCATCTATCTGTGTCACATAATTCTCTGAACCTTCATTTATTTTTTAGTCATTAAATGGGCAGGGAAATCAGATTTTCTTTCACCTAGATTCTACTGCGCAATCACGCCTCTAGTGAGATGTGGGTGGCAAAATATGCTTTTTCAAGTCAAATCATTGTTTATGACACCGGAGAAAATATTGTCCTCATTAAGCAGGAGAAGCAGAGGTAAATGAAATGTGAAAATCCCTACAAAAATAAAACTGCTGGCCTGTGTTTAGGTGAATTATACATAAATCAAACCAAAGACTTCCATTCAAATTTGGAGAGGAAAAAAAGATGTAACTGTGAAGATGTCATTGTTTTTTTCTAAAGCTAAGACACATGATAATTCTTTGTTATTAATATTTCAAGCATAAAAGCTATAAAATGTACAGACTAACGGCTTCCTTTATATATTTATGCACTAACATCAACAGCAATCAAACAGTTATTTGTCAAGTGACATAAACAAGGTAAAAAATATTTTCTTGCATAAACTACTGCTTTAATTAAAGAAAAAACTCAACCAAGCATTAAATGCCTTTGCAAGATTAGGGAGATACTGCAGTCTCTGTTTACCTCAGTTTCTAATTTGATAAGAAAGTATGTGGAGGGAAATCCCTCTACTGAATCTTCACAAAACACCTTTCAAACTAATCTCACAATCCCTGGAAGAAATGTGCTACATCAAGCCCATCATGAAAAATGCTGGAGCAGTTGGAGAAAAACAACTCTTTTGCTCTCCGCTTATGACTTACAAAAAGTGCTTCAATTGCTCCCTCCATTAATTCATCCATCATTTGATATTTTCTTGGAAGATTTTCTTGTTTTTAAAATCACGATCCCGAGGCTCATTACAGAGACATTCAATGTCTTAGTCAGGCATGCCGTACACTGTTAAATTCAGGACACGTTAAGCTGCTCAGAAATGACTTAATCTGGCATTTGACTACAAGTGTTGTATTTTAAATCACTTTGCACCTGGGGTTGTAAAAGGTTCCTTTTGATTTTTTTTTTTTTTTTGCACAACTTTCCTTCCTTTTTGCTATTTGCTGTGACATAAACACAGCTCTGTAAAAGAATCTTCCTCAGACATTCTGCAGTCTGACCATGAAGCCTGCAGCAGAAGTACTGGCAATTGTCTCGGTAAAACTTCCTCACCGTCTCTCCAGGCTGCCGAGGGATGCCGACGAAAAGGTGATCCAGGAAGTTGGCGCTGCGTCCGAGCCCCAGTACAGTGTAGGGCAGCTGGAGGGAGAAATAAGCTGACTGGCTTAGCTGACCAGCTACAGGAGGGAAGACACAGAAAAGACAAGTTTCACATGAATGAGCAAACTTTCAGCAAACACTATAATCAAGTCAGAATATGCATTAAAAATATGCATGTATTGCCCTTGAATGTACAAACAAGCATGTTTGGTCTCCAGATTCTGAATCATTATGACTCTACTGCCACCACAGTTAACATTTTTGCATTAATAAATTCTTTGGAAAGCACTTGAGAGGATTAAATTTGGTACACTTGCCAATACATTTTTATACTTCTGGCTGGTCAAGTTTGATATTTATCCTGAAAATACTTGAAAAAAAATGCTAAAGCACAATTCAGTGATCTATGAGAGTCAACAGTGTGCAAAAAGAGTGCAGCAAAAAGTCTTTAAAGAGCTTTATTATAAGGAATTAAAAGCAGTGCACACTGAAAATATAACCAGAAATTAGTGAACAATCTTGATACAAAGGAATCTTCTGTTGGGCTTTTTAAGTCTTAGGCTTTGGAATTCATGTACTGTAGAGTTTACCTTTCCAACACACCATCCATCTTAATATTGCCAGACCACAAGCCCCTCCCTTCCAATGACGCTGCCCAATGTTACCAGCATCCCTCAAAAGGACACTGCACTTTAAAACAACCACAAAAACTGTGCACGAATGACAAGGGGCGAGACAAAGGTGTTGAATCTGCCTCCAAACTCCCCAAATTTAAGGATACAACTACCAGAACATGCCTGACCAACCCGCAAACCCAAAAGGTTCCATTGCCGCCAACATCTCGTTGCCTGAAAATGTAGGAAATCTCAAAACGATCCTGTATCCAGGATCCTTACTGGGTGTTGGTCTGGGACGGGTGGGAACGAGACACAGAAGGAATTGTAACATCTGAAGTCAAGTCAAATTTATTTTTCGCACATTTAGAAACAACAAAGTGTTGTACAATCCAAAAACCATATAAAGGACATAAAATCAATAACCTAGGCTTTATCACTGTGCTCATATAATGTAAAACCATGCGCTCCAACCAAACCTATCCTGACAAGGACTGTTGTTGATAACATTAATACGTACGAGTAACAATAATAAGAGGAATGAGAAGGAAATACAGAACCAGAGCGACTGAGCCAGAGGGACTGCAGCATGAGACCTTGTGTTCTGACATGAAGCAGCGTCATAAAAGATACAAATCAGAGAGAGACACCTGAGGCCAGTGCAACACCTCTCTCTGTCTCTTCACCCAACCTCCCTCCCCCACTCGCTTAATATTCTCATCCAATCCTCACTATTCTGTTTCCTCCTTTCTGCTCATCTCTCCATTCCTCTCTCTTGATACATCACTCTGATTTGGCCTTTTGCTTCCCCTTTTTCTCTCTCTCTCTCTCCCCTTCAGCTGCTGTATCTCGCCCACGCCACCCAACTCTGCCAAGTGCAGCCGACATAAATCAACCTCTATGTGGTAAACAAAGAGAGGGAAGGGGAGAGAGAGAAAGATGGAAGAAGAGAGAGAGAAAGCCTTGAGGCAGCCAGTGATCAGAACTAATGTGGATGGACTGCGTATTGCAGGCCAAGAGAAGCACAACAGCTATGCTTCTCTCTTTATATTCTTTAATCTATGCCCAACCTCAGTTTGTCCGGTTCATTTTGGCCACCTGCAGTAAGGTCCTGTCAGCCCACCTGACTGCAGCTAAATATTTCTCTTCTTAAAAGCTGTTCCTTGCTGCACAAATAAAGCTGGCTTTTTACCTCAGGAACACTGCAGGGGTACAAATTGACCAGCCAGCGGGTGAAAGTATCTAGTGGCTACTATATGGTGTTAGTGCAATGAAAGCCTGTCCTTGATGCTCTAATGTCCACTCTGTGGCTCCAGTCAGTATGGAAGCTCAATGAACACCATTGACTTTTGCCATCTTCAACCAAAGAAAGCTTTTCAGCCGTGTCTATTTATGCCTAAATTTCTCTCGCTTGTTATTGGTCTAGGTATTTTATTTTCACAGCTTTTTAGCACCAGGATGCGGTTTTCTGAAGAGGCAGCATAATTGCTTTAATCACACACTGCACATGGAGAGAGACAGACGATGGATGATCAGGAATATTGGCTGTTTCCAGGAGAAGCTGGACACTTACCTGAAGTACAAAGACATAGCTTTTATGAGACATTGAAGCTGAATCCTGGGGTGTCTGACATTTACTGAGGTGTGCGTGCATTTGTGTGTGTGTTGGGGGAATTCACCAGATCAGTAGACTGGAAAGCTGTGTAATTCTGCAATAAAATTTGATTTATAAATGCTTTTTACACATGGTAACATCATCATACCAGGGATAAAAATGTTTTTCAATGGGTCATTCAGTTGACCACTTGATCCAGCCTGAAATAGCTCAACAATCATCAGACAGAATAATTTACTACATACTGTAAGACGATGGATCCTGAGTATGTTGCAATTCTGAGACTTTTCATCCTACCCCAGCTGGTTAAATTTACATGTGCATTACATTAAAAACATGTGGACAAACACAAAATCCAAGTTTACCAAAAGTAGCTTTTCTGTTAACTACAAAGAAAAATTATTTGGGACGGTTGAGGATGTAAAAGGAGAAATAAATAGCAGCGACACTTATAGTGACCCCAAATCCTGATTGTTTTTCTCTTTTTTTCTTAAAAAAAAGGAAAAACAAGCAGAATGATGGTGTTTCAAGATAGAGTACCTTTGTTGTTGATGTCTACAGAAACTGGGGCAACAAAAACCTCAGCAACAACAGAAACGGCATCTCTGAGTAAGAATCAGAATAATTTGAATTTAAAAAATAAATACAAATTCTTGTCAATTGCTTCTGTGCACGCACAGATGTGTGGGAACAAAACTGGTAAATGTGAGACAAGGGTGTGAGGATAACACAGTGGGTAGATTAACCAAGTAAACCTAATGGAGTTTTTGCTGCTTAACTTGACAGGTCAGAACTCTCTTTAACCAGTTCTGTCTTCAATCTAAACAATGAAATAGCCTTTATGGTTATTTTATTTTTTATAGTTGACAACCAATAATTTATTGGCAGATTAATTTTTCTCTGTTCTCTATTCTGCAGTTGTAAAAAAAATCACTTCATTGCTTCACACTGAACCTCAGAGCCACACTGAAACCTGTCCATGGTGCTGAACAAAACAGGATTTTTGAGGGGATTGAACCTTTAGGCCAGGTTTGGTTTGATGGTTTTGACAGAAGGCTTCTCCTCGTTTGTGGGCAAGAGGTGGATAGCTTGCAGTCCGCCACTCAGCAGGGTAGAGTGGGTGAGAGAGAGAGCATGTGTGTGTGTGTCTGTGTGTGTGATGGAGGATCAAGCAGGGTTACATTGCAGGCAGGGAGCCTGGCTTAACGTCTGCTGAGTGCTGTGTGAGTGCGTGTCTGAGTAGACTGGCTAACAAACACGGCCACGGCTGGAGCAAAGCCATTTCACAACACGGGGAGGCTGGCAAAGGGTATTATGCAGAGCAGTGTATCGGAGTGTCTGCATTTTGTGTGCGCTTGTGCGTATGCGAGCAAGCGCATTTCTGTGCTATCTTCCAATAGCAGAGCCAGCGGAGGTCTTGGCAGGGGATTCCACCCTGCACACATGACTGACAGCCTACAATTCATCTCTTAGAAGACAAAGCGGATTCAAAGTAGCACAAGCAGTCACCCTTGGTGTGTGTACATCTGTGCGGACTTCTTATTTTCTCAAGTTTTAAACACAGACACACTTGTGGGCAGCATGATGTGCTTGGATTTAACAAGTTACTGCTCCAAAGTCAAACACATCGACAAGCAAACACTCAAGACCACATGCCCACGGAAGAAAATACACATATCAACAGGTTCCAACCCAATTTGTGCCAAAAGAAAGAAGAAAGAAAAATATAACAGAATGAAAAGAAAAAGTTGCTCTTCATTGAGGTATTTCATTTAATTTGACTGACTATATAAAATACAGTACAGTATAAAAAAAGTCTTAGAAATCCTGCCTTAAGTGCTTAGAACTGAACTTGATCATCCACCTTGTTACTCCAAAACATGGACTGGTAGAATACAAAACAAGATAATATCTTTTTATTATTTTGTGTTTATATTATTTTGAGACAAAGGAAAATAAAATGAAAGATTTGGAAATGCCACCAACTGTATACCTACTAAAGTAAACTGAGATGAGTGCTGAACTGAAATGTTTTTAAATACATCTGGACTATAAATAAGACTTTTCAAAAGAATAATTGAAGCGATAACAGGTTTAAAGCCCAAATAACCATAGATTCACTATGTAGCAGTATATAATACCACATGAGACGTGGTATTATAAAACTGACACCAATGGTTGAGGCAGATGGCTGCCCCTCCCTGAGCCAGGTTCTGTCACAGTTTCTTCCGGTTAAAGAGGAGATTTTCCTTCCCACTGTTACTAAATGTTTGTTCAAAGTGAGTTGTTTGACTGCTGGCGTTTTCCCTGTATTATTATAGTGTCTTTACCTTGCAATATAAAGTGCCTTGAGGTGGCTGCTGTTGGGATTTGATACTATACAAGTAAAGCTGAACTGAATCGAATGTTTGCAAGAACACAATGCTTGCATGAAAATCCTTTGTAGTCAATAACTGAAGTGAGTCCATGGACATCACCAAATTCTTTGTTTCCTCCCTTGAGATGCTCATCCAGGCCTTTACTACAGCCATCAACACGTTCTGCTTGTTTCTACATTCAGTATTATATTTAATAACTAAAAGACTTCTGACTTCTGTTGATTATAGACCTTGACAGGCCTCGCCTGGCCATAAAAAACACTTGTCAATTCATTTTGAACCTCTGAAAATGCACAAGTTTTGTAAAACCTGTTGAATTAAAGCTGAAAGTGTGCACTTCGATCTCATCTTGGTAGTTTGATTTAAAATCCACTGTAGCAGTGTACAAAAATTGTGTCTTTGTCCAGCAAATTATGGAAATTATGTAACCCATGTCTGGGGAGAGTATTTTTTACTCTTCTAAATCATCATTATTACTGCAGCACCTTTATGTTATTTTATGTTTTATGTTTTCATTCTTGAATGAGCACCCTCCTGTACAAAGTCTAACTGTGGTAACTGCAATAGTCTTTCATTCTGTTTTGACTCACTGCTAGTTTACTTTTGGCATATGATACACAACTGAGTGTATTCTTTGACACCTGTATGCTAGTCACAGTACCTGAGCTAACACTGTAGGCTGAAACTAATTCAGAACACTGCAAATGAAATGACTTCGATGTACCTGAGTGGAATCTCATTTTACTTTATGTTAATTGCATTTTACTCTACTGTGGGTTGGAGAGCAAGTGCTTTTCTTAGCTTATAAAATGTATTTCACTTCCTCTCACAACATCATACCTTGTTTTCCTCACAACAGAATGCAAGCTAGGACCTTGATAAGCTTATGGGATACAAGCCCGCCCCCATGATATTTAAGCAGACAAATTGTAACTCCTTGTGGGCATGAGAAAGCAAAAAAAAAAAGAAAAAAAGAGTGAGACAAAGATGAGAGAGAAAGTCAGACAGAGAGAGGACATGGATGCCTCTGAGGGAGCTTCAACACGTTTGTGTGTGTCCATCTGCCGAGGTCTTATGACACATCCTGTCTCCGGGTTCTACCACCTCTGGCCAGGCACATGCAGAATAACAATGTCACGTCTATCAGTCTGAAACCGAGTCAAATCTGTGGCAATAAGTGATGAAACAAATCAAGAATAAATGAGGAATCTGAACATCAAATGTGTAAAACAACTGTTAAAAGCAACAACACACCATCTGCAAATCCTTCGATAGAAAAATGAAAAATGCACCGATATCATGATCCCAGTAAATTCATACGGGAAAGAAATATGGTCATAAACATAATTGGCTTGCAGTGCAGACACACTTTCACGCACAGTCTCTCTCTCTCTCACTCCCTCCCTGGGGCTTCAAAAACGAAACATTTTTTTGAGAACTTCCTGGTGCCCGTCGCTATAGAAACCATTTGCTCCCCTGATGGCGATAAAAGGAGCAAATTGCTGAGATGTAGGGTGGAGCCATAAGGGACAGAAGGGCACACACGCGCACACACACACGCGCACGCACGCACACGCACACACAGAGTAAGCCTGGCCTGAAGAGCCCCCTTCAGAGCCCTACAATGGTGTCAAGATCTGAACATTGATTTGCGTCTCATCACACACGTGTGTGTGTGTGGTGAGACACGGAAGAAAGCAACGAGCTCTATAGTTGTTCTGTCTTTATCGCCATCTAGATTTGCACTTTTTCTCAAATGCTACAGCAATAAAACATGTTGACATCCGCATCCAGATGATGAATGAAATGGAAGCATGGTTGCATGTGTGAAGTAACAGACCTAAAGACAGTGCGCATCACTCTCGCTTGCTTGCCCTTACTAAAAAATACAAAGTGTAGCTCCACGACATGTACAATTTCTTCTTCACTTGAGTTTTTCCACCCATGACAGCCGTAGAAAGAAAAGAAATAAAGCTGCAGAACACCTCAAGAAAATGTGATTCAAATGAGAAGAAAAAAATTCAGCCTGGATCAAAAATAAACTCAATTTTTTTTAAAGTTAAGAAGCCTGAAAACATTTAAGAGTTGAGAGTTTTACTGATGAACCAAAAGAGCATACAGTTATGAATAATGTTCTTGGATGGATGACCTCATTATTATACATTCTCTCAAAATGGAAGCATTCATCAATACTCTTATTATGAGAAACTTTGGAAACCAGACCAAGATGAATTAAGTCAATAGTACTACCCAGCAAAACAAGTGAGTAGTCAGTGTGCTGTGTCTGGAATGATAAATATGCACTTCAAGACTGGCAGAAGGAGTAGAAACCTGAGAGTTGGCAAAAGGTTTTGTCAGCCAGTGCTGAGTGCATTTAAAAATACAGGTCTGCTTCTTAGGATTGACAAACTTCCATCATGTGGGAAAAAAAGTGTAATGTCTTCATTAAGTTATGGTACATGTCAGCATTAGATACTTAAATAGAGTTTTGTAATAATTATTTCATATGATTGGCAGGTGTGTTCAACTGCACACTTAAGAAAAAACACTAACTGATTACATAGTGGCTTGCATTCTCTGATATTATGAAAATGATCCAGTGAAATCTGAATTTGAAATCATTAGAGTAGAGAAATAAACCACGCAGTTGCTGAATAAGTCTTGACTTAGATCAACAACAGTTAGCCTCAACATTTCTCACATTGCACTGGACACCCTTGATTTGAAGACAGCAGCCGAAACCTCAACTTTACACAGATCTTGTAGAAACGCACCATTTGGGATGTCACAGGACTGTAGGCAGAGTCCAAAAAACCAGTTGTGTTTTGGGGGTGAGAGATTTTACGTTCTCGGCACACAGAAAAGAAATGAGATACAGACTTTTACATTCGACCTAACAACAATGTGTAGGTTGCATAACAGAGGTGATTTCTTCACATTAATATACATAATACATTTTAAGAACATTTTCTACAGCATTAAAATACATGTCTATAATATGACGTTCCTTCCTGTACCAGGTTACTGTTTGGAACAGTTCCTACACTACAACAGATTAAAATACTGCTCTGTTTGCAGAATAATATTCTGCCTGCAGTTCACACACATGCTACTTGGTGCAGTGCTGTAGGTCTCTTTATAGATATTATTGCTGATGATGCAAGACACAGTGGACTCTAAATAACAAATCTGAATTGAATTAAATGTGCACTTGTCTCCACAGATAAGTTATTAAGCTGATAATTTTTCAAAATCCATTTAAATTTAGCCATTGCCTTTTCTATTATGACAGAAAACAGAAGTCTTTGCAATTTTCTGTACCACTGCACAAATCTTTGCTGACGCATGATATTGGCAAAAACAACTGACACCAGAGCCTCTATGATGGAGTACCTAAGTGGAGCTTTGAGGTAAATGATAAGGCTAGTATGGCAGGTAAAATGTTTATCATGTTCCCACTCATCTCAGTTTAGTCTGCTAATATTTATTAACAACCACTAAACACAAAGAATATGAGGGTTTTATTAGCTGTACAGGCACGTACCTCAGCAGGAAGTTACATTTTTTAACCCAATGAGGACACGTTTACATCATTGGATCATCATTACAGCCATATTGCTTGCACCATATCATTGCTTTAGGTAAATTACTTTCTTCAGCCAACAAACAAACTGAGAAAATCTCAGAACAAAAACACTGAAGGACACTGTAGCTTCCTGAGATTAGTTTTACTCTCTGTGAAAAAGTTCATGATCCATTACGATGCATACTGTATGAGCACTTGCTTCACGGAAACCCAAGGATGTTTAGCAACACACAGGACAACAGACAGGTAGGCAATAGAAGCATATTATAAGTTAAACAGTCTTGACAATATATGGTACCCATAAATACGGCAGAAAAGAGAGATTAATGGGTGAGAAGAGAAAAGAGGCAAAGGGAGATAGGTGAAGGAGTGAAAAACATAGACGAGAAAAAACTTGCTAAGCCTGATCAATAGTAATTCACCATATCTCGGTGTTGGGCTACCTCTCTTCTTTTCTTCCTTTCACACCAATATTTCCTTCTCCTCTCTCCCTCTCACATCTTCGGTTCTGATCTCTCTCCACTTGCATCTCTTATCTTTGTCTTTTGTTCCACCCTCATTTTCACTCCTATCCTTTTCTCTCTGCGTCTCCACTCTACGCTTTCAGCTCTGTCCTCTGCACCCTCTCATTTTCTCCCTTTTTAACCCTTTTCATTTCTCTCATCCACCTACTCTCCTGTCTTTCCCCCAGTATTATGAATTCTCCCTGTGTGTTTAGAGACTATCCTCAATATACCGTGCAATAAATTTTCGGAGAAAAGGGTTGCGCTCACTATTGACCTGATGAGGTCTCTGAGAACAGGGGTACACTTTGGCCATAGATCAGTATGACGTCAAGTGAAATGGGCTGGCTTTTAGGATTCTGCTTGAGGAATCAGAGTGATGCAGCAAAAAGCAACATAACTGGTTCCAAGTGGGCAGGTCAACACAAGACGGCACTCACAAAATTTCCTCTCTGAGCTCTCTTCTTAGTTTTTTTGGATTTTTTTTTAAACAAACATTTAAAAGGTTAAGATCAATATGTTTTGGCTGCAGGTGAACATGTGTTTTTAAAGGTTAAGTATGTAAGTGTGTGCTCTCTCTTTTTCTGTGTGTGTGTGTGTGTGTGTGTGTGTAATTGCTAATCCTGTGGACTCATTAGCCTAATTGGACAGTCTACAGAGAGCTCCACATTGATGTGGGCCTGCTACGATTCTTCTCCCTACGAGCACTCCTTTCTTACACTTTCTCTGCCATCCCTGTTACTTTTCTGCTACTTTGTTTTCAAATGTTCCTTTCTTTCTTTGTCCATGGCGGACATAAAGGAAATAGTCTTTGACACTATAGACACAACTGCACTGTCTGGACAATGTGAACAACTCTTGAGCTTTCCATATTCCCTGTTAGCATAATAACATTATTCTTTCTACTTCAATTTCCAGCTTGGTGGCACTAAAGGCCAAAATATGTCTGGCAGAAACAACCTAATGTAATGTAGGGTTATGGGCATGGACAATAGCTAGTTTTCCATCAAATTTTATTTATGAGAGTGATGGTATTTTCATAGTTTATTTCCCAAAATAAGAAAAATCTTTTAAGTGCCCAAGGCAATTTGGAATAGAATATAAGCACTGTTTTATCTCACTGTAATCAGCTGAGAAATTCACGAGTGGCTTTCAAGACATTGACAAGCTGTTTAAAAAATAACTGTCCTCCACAATGTCCCAGAGAAAGTGCGGACTCCTGATTGCTGTTGTGATACTAAGGCCATTAAACCCTTAATTTAAATTATAAACTAATACATTTGCTTGACCACAGAAGACAAAATAGAAATTATACTTGCAGAGTGGTTTACTACCATCAAAGCAACTGATGGACCCGTTTACCAAAAACACACAGTACATACCAAACTCAATTTTGAAGTAAAATAAACCAAAGACAAACACAAAAAAATAGTGACAAATACGGAGGTTAGAGTGGACTGGAACGTCCTGGAGCAGATTTCAGGTATCTTCATTTAGTAAGTAATCAAATTTAAAAGGCAGTTTTATCCACAATACTGTCAAGAGACAATTTTGTTTTGTGTGCTGCAGCCTGGAGTTGCTTGCAGCTGATGGCGTGGAGACACTTGATCAGTATTAAGTAAATGATGTCATCCCAAGGCCCGTTTACACCCTAACCCACAGATCTTTTTTCCCCCCTTCTTATTGCTGGGATGCATTCATGCTGAAATTGTCAATAAAGTTGTTGTTGTGGAACCTCAGCATCTAGCTGAGGGCTCTGGCTGGTGCTAAAGAAGACGAGCAAAGTAATTTTTGTAATTGGCAGGTAACTTAAAATGTTTTAAACAGCTTAACAAATCACCAGACACAAACTGTGCAGTTTGGATCACAGTACATCTGTGAGATAAAGGTAGACGGGCTGTACTTTCTCAGGGAGAAAAAAATTGTCATTTTCGATAGATTCATCAGAGATGGTGAAGTAAAGGTAAGGACTGCTCAATGAAATTCAGTAAACTATCAATTTAAAGCTTGGGTAAGGTTCCAAATCATGCTAGATTTTTTAATCAGTTATTGGATCTATAAATGGTGTTGTGCCGAAGATATATTTTTTCATAAAACAATTCAAGCATAGTAATTTTAAATTATTCAAAGTTGTGCGAAAATACCATGCAGTTTAGTGTAGTATACTGAAGACTAAATTGGTTAGTCTACAGTACTGTTATGAAGTTGAAAGTGATGCACTATGCTGGACTGGTGCAGAGCAGGCTGTGGTGATCATGGTCACTGTTAGGTCACATCAAGAGTTCCAGACATAAATTCAAACTGATCAGTCTGCTTCTGTTGTTGCAGTCAATGAAATCCACAAAAAAAGCAGTAAACCTCAGAGTACCAGGAGCAGGAGCAGGTGAACTGATCCCAGCTTGTATGTAAAGAAAACAAATTTACTGGAGCTCACAATAAAAATGTTTGTATGTGTTCTAAACAGGTTTTTCCTGACATTGCAGTTTTGATCATGCTTATAGAGGCATATCATATTCAAACACTGTCCCCTGATTGTCTAAAGTTGGGACCCTGAGAGGAACACAATGCAGTGTCCACAGTGGAGGAGAAAAAGGATTAAAAAGGTTGTTAATGAATAACTTCAACTATTCATCTCCACCTCCTCGCTCTCTCTGTGTCTCAGCAGGAGTTAGCTGATAATGAGGTGTGGTGTTGTCAGAATCACAGCCCATGCTCATCTATCCAACCTGCTTAGTAAGGGGCATGGCGCACCACTGTCTGGTACAATATATACACAAGGTCACAATGAGACAGATGTTAGGGTATGCACGCATACACATGCTGCTACCCACACAGAATACATATAGAAATACAGTATGCACACACTACAGAATGTATAAAAGATAAATACATGAACACATACTTATTATACTGCAGTACAGTGTTGCTGTTGACCTTATCAGATAAGAGGGTGATATCATCATTATCTCGTTTTTCAGTATATATAATGTTCCCCTCAGCTGTGGTATAGGGACGTTAAACTCATTTTAAGTCATAGTTCACATACAGTATAGCCCAGTTTGATTTCAAGTGGGCTGTACCAGTTAATCCAGTGAAACCATTGAATAATCAATAAAGAAAAAAAAAACTGTATGATTACATTTTTGAAAATGTTCACATTAAATGAATCAGCCCGACACCCTGAAATCTCTAAGTGCAATTTCAACAACTGCACTTAAAAAATGTTTTTCCAGATTCAGTCAGTTTATTGTTATTGGAAAGAGAAACTATTTTTGTAACTTACAAGAACAAATCCACATGACATCTTTCTTCATTGTGTTAAGTTTAAAACTGATAATGATTTAGACCTCTGTCGTGGAAGAAATTAACAGTTTGAAAATCACATCTACTGATGTGGTCCATTCAAAACTACTTGCAAAACAATGCTGTCTGATGCAAAATACTATGAAAAGTCCTGAAATAATTCTTTCCTTCTGTGCCATTTTCATATCACAAAAAGCAATCCCATGTGCTTGATTGAACTTGCCATATACATCTACCATCCCTACTTTTATTCTTCTCCCATCTTCATACAAACTGCCTCCTATTCTGATTAAATCTTAGTATTTCTTTCCTATAAGTAACGGCTTCCCCTCTTTCTGTCCTTTTATTCCTTTTTCCTATTTTCTACTGGAATTTCAATCCTCTATTGAGCCTCCTCAGTCCTCTCTCCATCTCTTAGCATTTTATAATCTCTCCTTTCCTCTCTGCTCTCTTTCCCTTTCAGGAGGGTGAAGGGTAAGTGAAGATCGTTGGGCCCCGGTGGAGAGCCCCAGACACCGTGGGTGTGTGTAAGCGTGTGTGTTTGTGTGCACCCCATCATTGCTCATCTCTGGCAGCCTCGCTGGCTGTTCCCCGAGCTACAAGCTACAGAATAAATACACTTTAAATCACCACACACACACACACACGCACACACACACACGCACACACACACACGCACGCACGCACGCCTGCTCCCTGGCAGCACTTTGCTGCTGTTAAATGAGGGGTCTGGGGAGTTGTGCCGGCAAAGCCTTTGGCTACTTGTGCTCTCCTCCTCCTCTCTCTCTCTGTGCACTCCAAGCTAACACACACTGAAAGAATAAGCTGGAGTTATGATGGACAGGCTATAATACTGCCAGGATATTCCAAATACATGGGAGTCTGCTTTATGAACATCCCAAACCAGGAACACTGTCTGGGGATCCAGAGTCTTCTTACTGACAAAGATGTACTGGCTGAGTGAACAAAATGTCACCATGTTTTTATGAACTAGAAGGACCATATGGACCCAACATGAAAGCAAGGAGCTGTTCATTATGATTATTTTATTCTTTTCTGTATGTGTCTTATTGAGAATTTTTGGCTTTAAAAAACAAGAAATACAGATGACTTGCAGCAAAACTTCCTGGGGGGGGGGGGGGGGGGAGGGGGAGAAAAAA
>VUQG01019674.1:21382-37941 GCA_015106755.1 Etia nguti | reverse complement strand
GTGTGTTTAAGTCTGCTGGACTACAGACATTGTTTGTTTTATTTATTATTTTTTTCTAACATTTATCTCACATATCCAGTCATTTTCTCTTTCTTTCTCTCGGTTGAACACGGAACACAAACACACACACACACACATACGCATGTACACTGACACAGACCTACACTCACCCCCCCACCCCCTCCAAACGCCTTCGAAGCTTATGTCTTCTGTGTTGTGAGATGTGATGAGTCGTGTGCTATGTGCTGAGGTGTTTTTTTCTGTTCTCAAACTGATCTCCCTGTTGGAGCTGAGTCTGGGGGGAGTTCTTTTTTCTCCTCGTCTTTCCTCATGTTGTGCATTTTCCATTGTTTTACCTCTCTGACCTGTCTTCCCCGTGATGTTTATGTAATGTATGTATGGTCGGAAGGGTAAGATGGCGCTGGCAAGGCTGGCAGCCTTAACCCAATTTCCCTCGGGATGAAATAAAGTATTATCAATCAATCAATCAGTCAATCAATCAATATGTGTCTGCTCTTTGTTTTTCCACACATTATTTACACTAATGTTAAACAAAATCTCAATCTAGATACATACACTGTTGGTCCTTTTTTAAAATGAAATGCTGGCAAGACTGTGACTACAGTATTTGTAACTGTGTGTTTACCATGTTGCTGAAACACGTCATAGAAAAGTGCAGCTTCTTTATTAACTGGAATATGTTTACTACAGAGTTAAATCAGCAGGACCCTTTTTGATCTCGGATTGTGAGAGATGCAGCACAACACAGTTACCCACTCTGCATTGATCCTGATGTGATTTGAACATTTTCCTTATTGCTTTTCCTTATTTTCTGTTGTCAGAAGTTCACATACACTCATTGACAGCTTGGATCTTCTTTCAGACATTGGAAAAATGGTGACACATCTGAATAACATATCTGGGAAGGTCTTTGGAATCTGCAGTTGTTTAGAAATGGCACCAAGGACCTTCCCAACTTGTGTAAATCTCCAATTCTCCTTCTTAGATCCCCACACTTCTTCGGACTTTCCCATTGTTCTGAACATTGGTCAGTCCAATGATTGCAATCAAAAAGGTCCTGTTTCTTTTTGCTGGCAAGTTAATCGTGATCACTAACAAGAACATAGCAGTTGTCAAGTTAAAAACATTGACCCTGTGCAGACTAGAGGATATCCAAAAAAAATTCAAACTTGCACCAAAATTGCACCAAATTCTTGTTTTTTAAAGCTGTTAAAGGTGTATGCTGTACAATCATTCCACCCGGGAAAAAGAACAGTTCAAAGAAATTATTAAAAAACCCAAATTATCAAAATATTTATGTCCACAGTGAGTTTATGTAAACTTCTTACCATAGCTGTATATCATGCCACTTTCTATGATGCTCATATTAAACATTGCCCAGGTTTCATATGATGAGATCAGCATATGTATAGGTAATCCCTGTGAGTTAAAAGCTCAGGCTTCAGACTTTTTTTCCCCTGGTCTTAGTTATGTATGATGTCACTGAGAGCCTCCATCCATTTTCTTTATTGTTTGTCCAGGTCAGGGTTCGTCTGGGCTGGAGTCTGTCTCTGCTGTCACAGGGCTGTGTAGTCTATTGCAGGGCTAACACAGCGAGACGTTCACACTTAAGGCTGATTTAGAATCACTAATTAACCTAGCGTGCATGTCTTTGAGAACAGATATGCATAATAAGGTCGTGTCAGGTATTCAACACAGGGTGTGAGCACAAAAAAAATGTAAAAAATAAAAACCCAGTTACCTGCTGTTCAAGCCGTCTTTTTGCAAATGGCAACCAATAAGAAGAAAGTTGACTTAAGATAAGAGAGAAAGAAGCTATGGATTAAAAAAATTTCTGTAGATGGTGGATCGACTGAAGGGTGGCATCAAGGCCCGGTAGAAAGTGCATAAGAAACATTTTCAATAACAGAAATCTAGAGCTAGTAATGAGCGTAAAAGATCTCCTTTAAAAACAACCTTAAATAAAAAAGATTGAAATATATTGTGTGAATACAGTGGCACGCATTACACTAGCAATGCTTTATAAGAAAGTTACAAAACATGTTTAAATAATGTGTGACTTATGTTGTTTGAATGCATGCATAGCCCTGCTTGCTACTGACAAGTGATCAATTCGCCCGAGCTTTATTTATAGCTTTGTTTCCTCACTTCTTCAATGTTTGCTCCTAGTTAATTTACATTCATCCTCTCTTAAACTAAAACAGCCTCATGTGATTGAGCTGTTTTGGTTAGATCTTACTGGTGTCTGTGTGATCTGTCCAACGTAATTGGTCTCACATTGACAAACTACTCGATGAAACATATGTTTAGACTGATTTTGTATTTCTTGCTGAAAGCAGTGGAGGAAGAAGTGAACAAACTAAAAATGAAAACATCTAGCAGGTGACAAAAGAAAAAAAAAATTATAAGAGCAGTTCAGAGGACTTGTGACACACTGTGTGCTGAATAATTCATTTAGTTTTCTTGCCTTAACTATGCATTTGTAATTTTGTTAACTGTATGTGAACTCTTGTGTGAATATGTAAATTACGACACTAATTTTAGTCTGAAGTGTGACTGAGAGGAAGACAAAGAGAGGAAGACAGAGCTACCCACGTGTCTTTTCCACCAACTTGAGGATAACCCCTCCGATGTGAAGGTCGGAGGCCACGCTGATGGTGACGGGTGGGGCATCGAGCCCCAGGTCCTCCACCGTGACTGACAGGTCCCACGCCGCCATACTGGAAAAAAAGAGAGCGTGGGATGGTGAGAAAGAAATGCAGGAGACAAGCCTGACAGAGCACAGTGACAGATAAACAGACAAACACGGAGAGAGTAAACAGCTTTATCGACTTCCTCCATCTTTTATGTGATAGATTATGGGTGACAAATGCCTTGTGTTTCTGTTTATTTGTCCTTGTTGTTACATATGTGACAACAATGACAAAGACAATGGAAGAAGACGTGCAATTAACTTTCCTTTGTTTCTTCGCCACATTGATCAAACTGTGAAAAATCAGCTCCATGAGACTGACATGAAAAACTGTTCAGATGTTTCAGAGGGAGTGTTAGGGTGAGAGTGAGCAACGATGCTCGTTTGAAATACAGCTAAGTTTTTGCAAGACATTTGAAACTCTCTAAAGGAGATAATCACATGCGAGAATATTACAAAGTACTTTATGAGGGATAATTTCATATCTGAATTATGAATTATGAATATATGCATTAATCATTTTTCAAGAGGGTAAAAGTGTGAAGAAAAGTTGAGTGAGTGATGTTATAACAATAAAAAAAACGTAATTAAAAAAAAAAAATCTGATAGCTTTGGTAATACAACACCTCCTTCTGCTTTTCAGGGCATTTAAAATATTGAATGAAACAAAGGGAGGATATTTGACCTGCCAATCACACTTCGGCCTATCAGAGAAAACCAACTTTAACCCACATAACACTGCGCAACATGACACAGACACACATGTATAATGGATGGGATGTCCACTTTGATGAGCACTTCCTGTTTCTGACTTAAACTATCACCATGGATGCACACTTCCGCTTTCTGATCCGCCCAAAGTGAGAAGTTCATCCCCTGTTACGACAGTGTCCTCCTGCATATGTATGAAAAGTGGAAGCCCACCTTGAAGATATCACATTTAAGGACTGAAATGTGTCTGAACTTTTAATTAAGATCAGATAGAGACAACACAATGCATAAATAAAAGTTTCACATCCCCTGCACCTCTACTTAGGCCTACACTTTCCATATCTGCATGAGTATAATCATAATTTTCCATCTGTGTGACCACTTCATCATTTTACATTTCATTTCATGAAGTGATGAAAGTAAATACATGACCTCAGACATGTGTTTAATAGAAAAGCTTCGTAAACATGCGCATATACACACACACACACACCCTGTCCTAAACTTACTCTCTGTCCTCATGCTGTCTCACACACACACATACACACACACCTTAAAGGACAATACCGTCAGTTTCCCGCGTCCAAGGTTTTGAAAAATGGAAACTGGGGACCCCCTGTGCCTCTGTCAAGATCTCTGAAGATGTTTCCCAGGTTTTCTGTTAGAAGGTTTAGCAGTTTTGTCTCTCTTGGGTTGTGGTCTCTGCTACTTGTGTCACCGCTGCTTGTTCCTTTTTTTTTCTTTGTCAGTTTCCGACAGGCGGAAATGTGAAAAGGCTCAAACATTTTTCACTGACAGACTGTGGGAGTGACACATATATGGCAATTTGGCTGTGCATAAATATGTTATTTTTGTGTGTTGAGTAATCAGCAAAAATGTAACTTTAGGGTGTGAGTTATGAGTCCTATACTTTAGTAGCAGCCCTTTCACCTTTTATTGACATATCAGACAAACCAAAAAATTTAATTTTTGTGCTCCACTACTAATAACAAATTGGCGCATTTAAAACCAAAATTCATTGTCTCCTGTCTAACATTCATAAAGATAATAACGAGTTCATTGTTTTTAATATGGGGAAGATACCTTTATACAATGATAGCCTTGCTGTAACTACACACGGTTTTTTGTTTTTTTGAATCCGCTAGAGGGAGACCAAATACGGACACATTCTTCTATACGAGCGTATAATATTAATGTTGCTTTCAGAGCTAGATGGCTTTTGGAGAATCGGTGAAACGGTCGATTTTAAGTCAAGTTTATTGCGTAGGGTTGATGTTTTAATTGATGTTGTTCTGCTACCACATCCAAAACGACTACTTTCTGGAAACTTCTTGTTAAGATACATATTTGTATTAATCATTTTGTGGGCTGTAGCCGGGCAGCGTGTTCTTATCATGTGACGTCAATATTTCCGACAATCATGAAGGCGGCGCGCTCTCGTGGTTGACGGTTTCGACTCTGCCACTCGGGTCGGGGTTTTCGCTGGGTGGGAACTTGAAAATAGAAACACCCACAGCTGTGTAGCCTACTTATTTCACATGTCACAGCATGACTTGTTCAATGAGACCACTGAAAACCACATTACAACTCACATTTTTACAGGTAGTCATTTGGCGGCAATCAGCAGGCTCCCCTCATAAATGGTACGGTCCCATCGTAACTTCCCAAACAAAAATGGCACACGAGTGTTTGTGAGGTGTGTTGATAACGAAAACGAAACAACGACGTGTGGCCAACACTGCAAACTGGAAAGCCGTAGCAGCAAGACCCGTTAGTTTCCTCAGACATGGCACTGCAAATATCAGCTCGAGTTTCCCGTATCGGGGCTCTCCCGTACTACACCGGCGGCCCTCTGTCCCGTGTCAGTGCTGACACTAAGAGTGTCGGTGTCAAGTTCAAACATATTTTAACTCCTGGAAGCCCCCAGCTGGGAAGGAGGCCAGCAACAAGTGCTCCCCGCGGCCATATTAACGCTGTCCGCCGAGCTGACAAGTTCTCAACGACAACACCACTTTGGCGGTCCAGCCGAGGCACCCATTCCTTCTTGCCCCAGGTGAACAGAGGCTGGCTGGGCAAGTTCGCCCTCGGTACCGCCTTTGGAGTGAGCACAGCCGTGCTGGTCCAGTCTCTCCACACCGGAGCTTTCACCGCCATGGCCCTCAAAATTAACCTCGATTCTGATAAGGAAGACTGGAAGAAAAGCAAGGGTGAGAGAGTTCAGTGACAGAGGAGAAGATTTTAATTTAAGTTTACAACACTTAACCTGCTGGGTCTTTGAAGCGTGTGTGCGGTCACGTGACCACCAGAACCTGTCCAGCTGTTGTCACAGCGATCAATAATACCGATAAAGCAATTAGTGGTAACAGATCAGAGCTGAAAGTTTAAAAGTACACATGTATTTCATACACATTATACTGTATATAAAAAAAATCGAATTAATAAATAAAAATAAATAATTAATAAATATGTAAAACACACCAATATTTTTTTAATTAACTAGTAAATACTTAAATATGCGAGTAACGTTATATAATTAGAAATTACGGAATGACACTGACTTACTGCTGCCTGAAGTTGTAAGCTTGTGAAAAACTTCATGCACTATTTAGTTTCCTTTATAAAGTTGTGGTCAGAAGTTTACATACACTCATCATGGGCATGAATGTCATGGTAATTTTGGGCTTTAAATTTTATTTTAGTTTTTTTTTTAAATTTAACTGTTGTTTTTCCAGGATGGAATAATTGTACAGCATACATCTATAATGACTTAAAAAAAACAAAACAAGAATAGGATGCACAAATTTGAAATTATTTTTGATTCTCTCTAATCTATGCAGGGTGAAAAGTATATATACAGGCTAAAATAGACACATACAGTCCCATCGATATTTGGTTAAATGTCTGTTAGCAAGTTGTACCTTGAACAGATGCTTTTGGTAGACATCAACAAGCATCAGGCATAATTCTAGCTGGATATTTGACCACTCTTCTTGGCAGAATTGGAGTTCATTTAAATTTGATTGTTTCCAGTCATAGAGCTGGAATTGAAGCATTATCCACAAATTTTCAGTTGTGTTGAGGCCAAAGCTTAGTGGAGCCATATCTAGACAACTGCAGATTCCATAGTCAAATGACTATATGCAAGTACAAGTTTTCTGGATGTGTCACCTCCTTGCCAAAGTCTGGAAGAAGATCCAAACTGTCACTCTCAGATGAGAGGAGATTGCTTAGGTAAAACCATGAGTCACAAAGACTCAAGCCTGTCATGAACTGGAAACTGCTGGAACACCAGCATGACTGTGTTTTACATTGTCATGGACTTGGAGGGTGCTGACCAAATTTGCTACTGCCCACACGGACAGGCCAAAAGCCTTCTGGAGAAAAGTTTTTCTCAAAATCTGATCTGCCAAGAAGAGTGGTCAAATATTCAGTCAGAAGCTTGTTGATGTCTGCTCAAAGTGCAAATGACAAATACATTTGATGTTATATGTTAATGTCGGATGACTTACTGCCTGTTCTCTTTATCTAACTTTTCTCTCAGTCTACCTGCTGTCTCTGAGTGTGGAGGGCAGGCGTCGGTACTACAGGACAACTGGCTCTAAGCCACTGGATAAGATCTCAGTGTGGACTCCCACTGCAGGTCAGACCCTCAGCATCAGTCACAGTTATCATCCTGTTCACACAGGATTGAGTGGTAGTGGTGGTAAGGTTTTCCAAGAGGCAGGTTTCGGATCATTTATAATTATGTTAATTGTGGACAGACCCCAGGATATGTAGCTGCTCCATAATAGTCTGCAGAACATTCAGCTGTTAAAAAATGCAGTCTGATTACAAATATCAATATGTTTTCTTCTGAATGGAAAAAAATGCTGCCCCACACATCCCTGGTTTTTAAGAGACAATGATAGCCAGTGTACCCAAACGCTGTGAGGGGGAGTCAATTTTTTAGAAATGAAAAATTATTTTGTTTTGAATTAGCTGCAGAGCTTTCAGTGCACATTACAGTATTATTTAACATTATATAGTTATATTTATAATGATGGATTGAGGTGGTGATCTCTAATATGCTCTAGAGTGGTGTGTAGCAAGAATGACTCTCAGCATTTTCAAGTCTGAGGTCATGATCCTCAGCCGGGAAAGGGTGGAGTGTTCACTCTGGGTTAGGGGCGATTTGCAGTCTCAAATGGAGGAGTTTAAATATCTCAGGATGTTGCTCACAAGTGAGGGGAGAGTGGAACTGCAGAGCATTAGCTTGTCTGTGAGCTTCCTCTGAAGGGTGGCTGGGCTTCCCCTTAGTCATAGGGTGAGGGCCTTGGTCATTCAGGAGGTGCTACTCCACACTGAATAGAGCCAAGTAAGATTTGATGGTTTGGGCATCTGCCCTAGGATGCCTCCTGATCGCCTTCTAGGTGAGGTATTTCAGGCACGTCCTGGTGGGAGAAGGCCTTGGAGCATCTCTGTTTGATATCTCCATGGATGGATGGATGGAGGTCATACATTTGAAGGGTCACTGCAGATCACTACATTTGTTCTGTGAGCTACTTTATCATGTGATTAAACATTTCAATCCTGATGAGAGTGGTCTCTTTTAGGATGACAGTGTCATTATGCACAGGGCCTGAGGAGTCACTGAAAGGTTTGATAAGAGTGAAAAATTATATAATATATAACTCACAATATGGCCTTCACTATAATCACCAGAGCTCAACCCACCTTAGCACCTTGTAGAGAATTTGGTGCTTTGATGAAGGTTGTGGAAACTAATAGTTTTTAGTGCTTCAGTGTGTTTGTTTTAGGTTCACTTTGCTATATAAAGGCCTTGAGCAATGAAATGACAGATCCCTCTTCTATGAATCTGTATCTCATACTGTAGATGCTTGGCAGGGAGTGTGAGAGTTCTGACAGTCGCTTAAGGATTTATTGCTTTCCTGGCAAATCATTTCATTACATACATATCTTGTGATTTTCTACAAATGGCTGCAGCCTTTTCCAAGAATTGTTGAGGAGGTGATGCTTTTTGTATGCGTTGACCTACAGATGTATCCCTTGTGCTGATTCACCAGGTAAGCAAACCTGGTCCTGAGACTGTTTGTGTCTCTCATTATCAGGTGGTTCGCAGCCAACTCACTACCCGAGGAATGAAAAATTGGACCAGAAGATTTCCCTTTATAACGGCGACATCACCAAGCTTGAGATAGATGCTATAGTCAATGCAGGTATGTGTGCGTGTCTATGTTTAAACCTTTGTGTAGTTGTCTATTTTCACACAGGTCAAAATCAAATGTAATTAAAAATAAATTGATGAAGCTTAATTTTATTTTGCTGTTATTTGACTAAAAATAATGGCTCGCAGTGGTGTACAGATGAAACCTTTGCAAAAGAATAATGTGAAGAAGAGCCAGTCAGAGGGGAACATGAGAAAGGATTATGTTTTTAAAAGCTTGGTGCCAAACTGAGTGCCGCCTCCAATCCGTTTGTGCATTGATGTGCATACATTTAGCAAGGAACACCTGTGAGGGAGGTTCGCGCTGTGATTATGGGTATTATGTTTTCTCAGTGTGTGGGAGATACAGCTACAGGGCTTTATATGGTTAAGAATCCTACTGTGAAGTTTTCTTTAAAGTGGAGTACAAAAGAATAAAAGAATAAAAGAACAACAGAACGGCTGAGAATCAGAAGATTTGCTGAGTCGCTCCCTGGAAACTTTAAAAGTAGACAAAGAAACACAAAAGCAGAGCTAGCGTTCATCTGAAGTCTCCATGCTGGAAGAATTATGGACAGACTGCTTTGATATATGTGAAATTCATCGTTGTACCCCATATGCTTTGTTTGTTTATGTAGTATCCCCCAGCTGTTTGGTTATGAACACTGCATCTTTTAATGTCTGTGCACTGAAGAAAGTGATTATTTTCAACACCAACTGTTGATATAATACATGCATCTGCTGGACATCGGAAATGGCCTTGCTGGCTGCAGTTGGCCTATGAGCAAAAAGGTTGACATTTACCCATGGCAGTGGCTGATGTTTATCTGCTGCGTCAGATCAGTTTTGCTTTGGGTAAATGTTCAGCAATAGTATGATGAAGAGCTGGGAGAGTCTGAAATGTTTGAGTTACTGGAACAAGAGGGGGAATAAATAAAAATAAACAAGTACAGACAGACAATAAATGCAAAAAAAAGCTTAAAAACCACTTTGATAATGGTAATGCTGTTTACCAAATGATATTTTAAGCCATTTGTAAATTTGTTTTTTTTAAAATTCTATTTAATATTAAATTTAAAAAAATGCCAAACGACTAGGTGTAGAACAAAAAAGACAAATGTTTTTATTCAAAAACTACTTACAAATATTGAATTATCAATAATATTTAAGCTATATCTAATCAGCCAATCGTAGACAGAAATCCAATGCATTTAGGCATGGTCGAGAAGGTAAAACTGAAGTTTGGACCATGAGAGTACCTCATTCCCGCCATTCCTATCAGCCCAGAACTGAAACTGAGGCTATGATTCACACAGGCTCACCAAAATAGGATAATAAAAATTTGGATAATGTTGCCTTGTCTGATGAGTCTCCATTTCTGCTTCGACATTTGGATGGTAGGGTCAGAATGTGTTGGAGACGATATGAAACCATGGATCTTGTCTGTGTTATAGTTCACTTCAGGCTGCTGGTGGCGGTATAATGGTGTGGAGGGTATTTTTTTGGCAAATGTTGTGTCCATTAGTGCCAACTGAGCACCTCTGATGAATGCTTCCAGCACCTTGATAAATCTGTGCCCACGAAGAATTAACATAGTTCTGAAGACAAAAGGGGGTCCAATTCAGTACTGTTGGCACTCTACACCCTTTATTAGGTACACCTAATAAAGGGTCCAGTGAATGTATATCAAACTCTTAAAACCTTTTTTGGTCACATTACTCATTTCCTCCCATCACTTGTTGTTCTCAGGTTTTAGATTGTAGTGACCATTAGATGGAGCCAGAAGCCACTTAATCCATTCAAGACTTTCTTTTTCCCACAAGGCTGTTTGGGCATGTGGGGGAAATTTAATCGGTGTCTTGGCACTGGTGATGCATCGGGGGAGAGTGAGGCAGGCCAGCATGCCTAAATGATGCTTGATGATGAGGCTTTAGCAGAAAATGATAGATTTTCACTGGCAGCTGACTGTCAGCAGGTGCACGCTGTGCCAGCATCCAGTGAATATTTTGATCGTTGACTCTCATAGTTCACAGTGTGACTGCTTCTGTTTGTGTGTGCTTGCAAGTAATTATACATGCATCTGCCTACAAATGTTTCAGTAATTATGTGTGTATACAGTAAGTACCGTCTCTGTGTTTCTGGAGAGGCGACTTTGTATTTTACAAGAGCTTTTACAGAGTCGTGGGATGCAAAGTAGCACAGAATTAACAAGAGGAAACAGCTAGTAAAGTGTCATTTAGCGGAGAGGACAAGGCAAGGTGACGAAGAAAAACCTCAGCAACGCCAGAGGAAACATGACTGAGAGATGGAGCGTGAGAGAGTCAGCACACTGAGTGACAAAAAGCAAGAAGGGAGTCTGGAGGAGTGAAAAGAAGAAGATGAAAGAGACACAGGGAGAGGACACAGGCTAGTATTTAAATCTCAGACTGCATTGCCATGGCAACAAGCAGGTACAGGGTACCCTCAAAGGAGCTTTGGGCGGCAGAGTCCGATCATCCTTTCTGCCTGACTGATTGGCTGCCCAGCTGACTGTCTCCGTGGTCATTTTGTTGACTAAGCTGCTGACCTTTTCTTTCAGTGACTAACTGACTAAGAGGCTTTGAGTGATGCCAGTCGCACTTAAAGAAATATGACATTAAAATAAAAGGAAACGGCAAGCAGACATCGAGTAAGTTAATTACGCTCGTTTTGGAAATTGCAAACTTTCCACCGTTGCAGCAAAGCTTCGACATCAGAAACCGGAGCGTGCGGTTTTTGACATGTGGAGGGAGTGTTGTGGATTTTCTGTGGCTGCTTTGAAAGGCCTTGAAGCATCATTTGGCCCCTAAGGCAGCAAACATTCAATTGAAGCCAACTGTGGCCAATTATACGCTATACTGGCAGGCTGGTAGGTAGGTCGGGAGGGTGGGGGCCTCCAGGCCTGGCTGGTGGTTAGCAATTGATTAGACACTTAAACACACACACATATATGCATGAAGAGAGGCACTCGTGTACATGAATGCATGGGGACGGGTAAATTAACAGGTTTGCACCTCACGTGCTCCCTTATCTTGTTTCGTTCCCTCCCTTCCTTCTCTCCTTTCCTCAGTCAGCACTCCTTGATCAGGTAAACAGGGCGTTGCAGGGTGGGCGCTGGTTCTCGTTTGTGTCTCTCTCAATAAAGATTGGATTTACAGTAACTCTCCACTCCTCCTTCACTCCTCCTCCTGTCCCTCCCTCCCTCCTTCTTTCCACACTTTTACTGCTCCTGGCTTCTGCCCACTCCTATAAAACACTACAAACATAAAAACCCACAAGCACTTAAGAGCCGTCCGGGTGGTGGTGGTGGGGGTGGCATATTGGGGGAGGAGACGTGGGCAGAAACATCCTCCTCTTTACACCCCTCAATCACTCCGTCCGGAGAAGGGTAGGGAGATGAAGGGGAGGATATATTGTCTCTGATGGGCTAGCTGATTAAGATGGATTGCACAATGAAATGTCGTTGGAGTGATGCGTTCTTGGAGTGTGTGTGTGTGCTGCTACGCAGCAACTAACTTTGCATTAAAACCTTTTTTCAAATTGATTAAATGCAAATTTGTTGAGCTCTACTGAGCTGCATTTTTGCCCCGCAAAAGTTTTATTCCTCATTTCCATTTTGGCACTTACTTTTAGCCCCCGTAGTGTTTATTGTGTTTGACATTAAATGCCATTTATTTTGGCCCACCGTCTTCACTGCGCAGAATGAAATTTAATTGAAAAAGATTTAAAAACTGAACTGATAAGTTCTCTCAGTATTTTTGTGTGATGTCCTTTTTTTTTTTCTTCCGCGGAGCTAATTCGGTGCGTTAAAGTAAATGCAGCAGCGGAGTCGGCTGATAAATCTTTCAGGCTAGACTATAAAAAACTGTCCCTAAAATTAAGCCGTGCACCGTCAAGAGATAAAGAATATTCCGGTCCTATCTCAGTCTTCACAGCTGAACCACTTGTCTTCGTCACAATTTCGGCTTGCCAGGAGAGTGCGTGCGCGCGTGCGTGTGTGCGTCTCACACCTTTACACTCTTATTTAGATGTGCTGTTAAGACTACATATATGTAAGTCTGCATGTGTTTACCAGCTTTTGCCAGGGACACACATAAACCTAGCTCTAACTGTGTATGCGTGTTTGATGCAATGTGTCTATGAGTGGTTTGATATGTGAGCAGGTGTCCTGTCATGTGCATGTGTGTGTCTGTGTGTTTGGGTGGATGAGATAGGGTCTCCCAGGTTTTCCTCTGCTGGTCAGAGATAAAGCCGTTGGTTGGCGCTGCTCACCCACCCACTGTGGCTAAAGCTGAGAGATACAAGATTAGAGCCAATAGTTTTCTCGGCCCCCAGGTGACCGACAAGATGGAGGAAGAGAGAGTCTGTATGTGTAGACTGGACTTGTAACATCCACCTGGATAAGAAAGCTAGACAGGGAGATGAATGGATGGATAAAGGAGCAGGGGTGTTGTTGTGACAGACAGTGAGGGACAAAAGGTCAGGCATTAGACAGGTGAAAGGCACCAACTCTTCAGGTCACCTAGGATTTCCACCCCAAACCGTCACGTTACCGTCAGCGCAACATCAGCGCAACATCAGCTTTTTCAAATAAAAAGTGTGATTAAATCGATGAACAAACATTTCTTGAGAAAAGCTGGGAGATTAAAAGCCTTTCATGAGTAATTGTAGACCGTGAGGGAAAACAGAGATATTCATAGCGTTAACTTGAGATGCTGATCAAAGCCTGAAGCTTAACTCCTTGGGAATAATAATAAAGGTTTAGGTGTGCAGTCGATACAAAGGTCAGAAGGAGACTCGGCTCAAAGTCAAATCGGCTTTAGCGAGTACAGTTTCAGTATTCTGTTTCACAGAAGAGACACATCTCTGTTTAGGTACATATTCGCACGAATATAGGACGAATCGTCACACCGGAGAAGGTGGAAAAAGCACATGAGGCCTTTTTGCTCAAAAGCCCACTGAAGCATTGGTTTTCAAAATGCTTGAGGATTAATTAATTGATTTCAGCTTTAAAAATATTCAGGCATTATGCAGATTTTTCTCCCAGTGGCATCTTTGCTGGTAATTAGTCAATCAACAGAAATAAATGCTGATCTAAATTCTGATTTTCTTTGTCACATTTAATAGTCAGTTTTCAGCCGTCTTCAGCTTCTGGACCGTTCGTTAGGCAAAAAACAAGGAAATTAAGGGTCTTGCTATGGCTTGTAAAAAGATGCAACAGTGATGAGATGATGAGTATTTTTTTACTCTTTGCTTTTGTCTTGTAGCCTAAACTCTGGGTTCTTAAGAGTGACTCAGTCAGTCTGAGTGCCAAATAGGGAAAACAAATGACCAGTTTTAAAAAAATATATATAAATCTCTATTTATTTTTTTAATAGACCATTTAACACATAACAGTCAATCTCCTCAAAAATATCTTCTCCAGATGGAAATAAAAGGGCAGGAAAAGCAAACAAAATGTTCAAATCGAGACCAAAAACCCTCTGTTCAGTACAAAAAATACAGTCAAACAAAAACTGCATGGCTCACGACAAACAACTATTCAGACCGACTTTCTGTTAGGTCTTTAAAATAGTTTGAAAAGCTTCCTCATGCCCTTTCATATGTGTTTGTCTTTCCGCCTATATGTTATTTTTCTGTGCTATCCATTGGTGTTTTTCCTTTTTTCTGTTTAGCTTTTCAAAAAAACTGACTTTCATTAATGCTTGCTTATTTTTTATTGCTCATACAAACTGAACAGAAGAAGCTTTGGGTCTATTAGAATTTCTTTTGAAATGATTTTGTCACATGTCACTGCCAAAGAGTGTTCCACCAGCCCAGGGATGTCAAACTCATTTCACATTACAGGCCATATACAGAAGACTTTTATTAAGTCACAGAAAATGCTGTGTACTCATTGTTTAAAAAAACAAACAAAAAACAAAACCCTTTTTCAAGTAGATCATGAAAAAAACAGGAACTTTTCTGTCATTTAATTCACAATCTAATCCTTAATTACTTTGGTGTAGTATAAATGGCCAATTGAGACATGTTTTAGGAGCAAAAGCTGAAAAACTTCAGTTAAAAGTCTAAAATCTGTGCCATCACATTTTCCAGAGTTGTCCAGTGGGTCGAATTGGAGTCTGTACCGAGCCGATTCTGGCTCCTGGGCCTTATGTTTGACACCTCTGCTCTAGCCTTTGTACATTTAGCGAATGTGTCAGATATATTATTATGATTTGGTAAAAATAATATATAACATTACTTGTGCTGGTTTGTATATATCTTTTTATATATTAATGGGGATGGCTGTTCTTTTATTTTTTTTTAACGCCAGCTGCATTTATCAGACTCAGGGAGGTTTAGTCTGCTATGAGGGCGGGAACTAAAGAGTTTAAACTGAAGATAAAAGCTCCCTTGGTCTCAATCTGTGCGGGCTATATTACAGTTTAACATGAACTGTGGATTAATGAAACGTACCACAGTGCATTCTTTCAGTGTTGCTCTCACGGCCTGAATAAAATGTTTCTGCTCTCGGCCTGCAGGCCCCACTTTGAGAACCCTGGTCTTAAATGATTAAATGCTTGTTCTGTTAATTGAAAAAATAATCACTTCATTAATAAACAATGAACATAATTGTTTCTTGCAGCCACAGCTTTTTGTTGTTGTTGTTGTTGTTAGTGAAGATGATCCATATTTGAAGTCTTGCTCTGCTTGGCGGCACTGCAAAAACTTTGTAATATAAGATCTGGTTCCTGCTCATGATGTACACTGTGGAGCTCAAGTGAGCAGACACAAACACTGTAAATGGCTGTTAACGCTTTTTTCTATAATAGTGGGTAATTTTGAATTGGGCACAGCCGTAAACAGAAGTGATACAGCAGAAGCCTCACAAGATCAGCTTAATCTTTTATTATTACATTGTGTATGTGGGTGGATGCATGGTGGGAGCATTAATAATTAAACAAAAGTGTTTTTTTGAGCTTGGATGCTTCCTTCGATTGAAATATAAATTCAAGTCAGTGTTGGGGCATCTTTTATTGATTCCAGAGAACTCCATGCTTGATGATGTCCTTTAGCAGTAGCAGGGTTGTGGGGGCCTATGGGTTATAGGGGATGAAGTGATTGGGGGTGTTGGGAAGTCATGGATGAGCGGACCCAGATGGACAGACAAGCAGCAGGACATCGACTAGAACAGCTGCAGGAAAAAGGTGAGAGGGATGTACTCTCTGATCCTGTTTGGTGATTTTTAAGAGGATAAAACAGGCGAACCCTTGGCTCTGCAGGTAGAGCCCCTTACAAGAGCATTACCCTACAGCGGCACAGCGTCACACTCCTTCTGCAAGGCTTCACTGATTCTTAGCTGGCTTTGTCAATGGGGCTTAGTGCCGTGCTTAGCGCCAGAATCAGCCTGGCAGACGTCGCCGCTTTTTTCCACGCTGCCGGAGTGTGTATGGGAGATTGTCAGGCCTGACGTTGTTCTAAATTGCTTCAGAGCAGCTAAAATTATTTCTTAGATTTTACCTGAGCTGCATTTTCCTCATTTGACTAGAGTGATGGGGGACATTCAGTGGGAATCTTGCATGCTTAACCACTTTATGAGGGATTTTCCAACATCAGGCCAAGGATTAAGTTGTTTTTTTTTTCTGATCTACTGTATCCAGTTCAGCTTCTGGTGCTTAAGCTGGTAATAGTGTGTTTGTTTAAAGTATGTACATAGTGTAGCTGTTATTAGAGCATAATCAAGTTGTAGCCATCTGTAGTAATTTTACTTTATTTTTTTAAGCAAAAGGGAATTAGACATCTGGCAGTTAGTCACCAAGTCACACGTTTTACTTCAGGGAGGCAGCTTGTTGTGATCCACCCGACCTCTCTGGTAGTAGCAGGGGTGTGTGTGTGTGTGTGTGTGTGGGGGGGGGGGGGTTTGGGGGAAGT